>JXCR01085043.1:103342-122718 GCA_002079205.1 Phalaenopsis hybrid cultivar | reverse complement strand
TGGGATTTCATAGTAGATCAACATGAAGGATAAGAAATATGAAAAATGGAATTTAAGTTTGATTTAATTAATTTAGATTTAATGTTATTAAAATATTAAGATTATATTATATTAAATTATAACAACTATTGCGACCAAAGAATTAATCCTAAAAGATTTAAAGATAAAGAGTCAGTGAGATAATAAAGCAAGACTTGCGTTGAGTGATTATATTTTCATTATTTCTAAATGCATGTTTGATTTCATCTATGCTCTAGTTCAGTTATATTTAAATTACAATAGATCTTTCATACTGCTAGACAAGAAAAAAATGCACAAGAAATAGCTACACATCATAGTAAGCATGCATGTTAACAATGTTGTATAAATAGTTGCATCTAAATTCTCGTACAAAAATATCAAATTATTATATGAACTTTCGAAGTATGCATGTTAAGAATCCTATATAAGATAGTTGCATAGTGATTCACCTATGAAATCATAATAGTATTGCATTTCATTATGATTCCAAAAATATTGCATTTCTCCATTAGTAGATGAATGCAAATTGTCCTATAAAAAAGTAATGTATGCCTTAAAGAATGAAAAGAAAATATTTCATACATGAATGTTCGTATGGGCATGAAAAAGGAGTTCACCTCCTTTTAATACAAGAAGGTGATGGTAATTTACCATGCATGTAAATGTTTTCCTACCACCCCGTGATATTTAGATTGCTAGACACTGTGCAGACATCAGAATATTGATCAGAGGCAAGTAGGTACATTTCCACCTCGAACAATCGTGTAATTCAGATCACAAACCACTGTACTGATAAAATAATATTGATCAAGGTGTGTTGGGTTATGTTTTAATGATGCTACTGAGACAGATGCAAATGATAAAAGTATGAAGTAGAAGTAAAATTAAATATTAAAATTTGAAAAATAAAATTAAAGTTAATGCATATAGCGTTTTACATTAATTGCTTTATGCAAATGTGAAAAATACATGCACTAGATTATTAAATAAATTTTTATGATAAAGTATAAATGACCGAGTGGCACAGGCATAAAGAAGTCGCAAGAGAGGCTGTTGTGATCCCTTCGTCTGGACTGAACCGTTCCGGTCCAGGGAGTGTTGATCGACTCCTCCCAGCAGGATTGACCACTCCTTTCTATAGGGAGATCCAATCCTAGCTATCTAGAGCTTATATGTGTGATTCTTGTATTTTAGGTTTTTGCAATTTTTGGATTGCGTTATGTCAGGACAGTCGTTGGCATCCAAGTTTTTCCCTTCTAGAGTTATATCCAAAGGCTGGTAGTACTCTATTTGTAGCTCGTCCGATTTTGCGACCTTCTATAAGATTGAGTGGTGCACTGGCTATAGTGAGTTCTCGCGAAGATATTTATCTCTGCCTTTTCCATCCTTCAAATTTCTCCCCTAGTTGTCGTCGCCGCCTTTCCTCACTATCGGTACCACAAGGCAGCAACCTAGTTGTCATGTCGTCTTGTAACTCCAACCACATCACCTTCACTTGTTGCCATCCCTTCTGGTCGCCTCCCACCTTGTTGCCATTCCTTCCAACCGCCCATCTTCATTATTCAACCATCCCCCTTGTTGTTGATGGCAAGCACATAGTCCTTCTATAGGGGGTTAGCATGACGGGTTCATGAATACCTACTTCTTCAGCAAGGATGGCAAGCACATGGTCCTACATTATGAGGAGTCCAAGATTATAAATGCCCTTACCAACAAAGACGTGGCATTAGGATCAGTTTATGATGGAGGAAAGCGAGATAGAGGAGCTGATTCAAGATTAAGGTCGGTCATTACATAAAACATGTAAAGGCATCATGATCGATACCTTACCACCATGGCTATGACAGTTAGAGAAAGTTTAGTTTGTTCTCACATCATATAGGATTGAGCCAACCTGGGACTACCTTTGTGAGACTTTGCAAGGCATACTTGGCATGAAGTCAAAGTCCAGTTAGGCAGTAGACCCTTCATATGGTTGAACCGATATGGATGATTGCTTTCAAGTGGGAAAAACAGACTGCAGTCGACAATGGGATCCAAATGTTTCTCGGGTCGCAATCTAAGATCCTTCAACACCAAGAATTTACAGCAACTATACTACTTTCAACTTGAAGAGAAAAGCTTTGACTTGTGAGGTTGAAACACCCCCAACCCCAAAAGACTGGTGTGAGCGTAGAGAAGCAATAGGAGACACTTATGTGATTCCTTCGTCTGGACCGAAATAGTCTAGACCCAGGAGAGTTGATCGACTCCTCCACAAGGGATTGGTGCCTCCTTTCTATAAGGGGACCTAATCCTAATTATCTAGACCTTATGAATGTGATTCATGTGTCTTTTTGGCATGTGTTCTGTTAAAACAGTCATCAACATTCAGGTTTTACCTTTCTAATGCTATATCCAAAGGCGGGTAGTGTTGCGGCTACAGCTCGTTCGAGATGGTGATCTCCTTCAAAGGAATCAAATAATGCTTCAACTGTAACTCATTCTCGCGAGGGTATTTATCTTCGACTATTCCATCCTCTGCATTCCTCCCCTCATTGTCGCCTCCGACTTTTCATGCTGCCAGAACCACCTGAGAACAAATTTGTTGTCATCCTGTAACTCCAGCTGCCAGACACCACCTCATCCACTTGTTGCCATCCCTTCCTGTTGTCTTCCACCTTAGTGTCATTCATTCTAACCGCTTGTCTTTGATGCCCAGCAATCTTCCTCGTTGTCGCAACCTTAGGACCACCCTCCCTTTTCTCCTGTAGTCCCACGCATTCCTCGTTGTTGTCGGTTTCATTCCTGCACGTTGTCGCCACCCAGAACAACCTCTCCTGGTTGTTTACTGTTCTTCTAGCCCTCTAACCAGCCCTTTCTTGTTGTCGCATCCACCGCCTCACCTTCCTTCTATCGTCCACTTACCAAAACGACCACCACCTTTGAATATATTTAGCTATGTTTGCTTGTTTGTTATTGTATTTCCTTATCAAGTGTGCATGTTTGTAACCACCTATTGCCCTTTTCAATAATAATATTTGTGTTCATATTGTTGTTAGGGTTCCCTCTAGTAACACAAACATAAATATTCCATTATTGTACTTGGGTTACAATAAGTTAAAAACGTGATTACTCGAATAGGTTATCTTAAAAAACTCATTACATTGTTTTAATAAATCAGGTTTAAATTTTTACAAAAATAAATTCTAGAGAAGATAATATGTTCAAAAGACGAGTTCAGCAACTGAAAAGGTAAACTTCTTTTGTTAAAGACAGAAATAAAATAATAGAAAGCTTAATTTCATCATCTAACCGTCTGTTACAACCTTGATTAATTCTAGATCTCCGGGACAGTCGTGACAGATGATAGAAGAAAAGAGATCTTTTTTAATATTATGTTCTACGAGAAAATTCCATATCCTTAAACCAATGTATCAAGTTGATGATAAAATTCGTGGAAGTTCCGGTGGGCATTATGCACTCGTTACACAACACCATAGAGAAGGCCAAAAAAGTCAATCAAAGAAATCTTGGATCCAATTTTCTGATGCTGTCTGTAGATATGAACATAAATAATGTGAAATCCTTAAAAAAAATTAAGTTAAACTCTTAAACACTAAAGCGCTTTTGGGTGCAATAGTTGAAATTTCATTAAAATCTCCAAAGTGAAGTGTGTTTGTGCTGGAGCAATCAGGATGACTGACCTCCTTGGATGCTATACAAATGGGACAAAACCGTAAGGTCATTTGGCCCAAGGCATACAATATCTCGATGGGTGAGAGTTCGAGCTGTCACAAATAGTATCAGAGCATTACACTAGCCTGAAGATAGGAACTAAGAGTCATATGGAACAAAGTGCTACGTCATGGGAGCCACCTCTTGAATCTGTAGGGGCCAACTCTAAAATCATATATGCCTGGTGGATGATTCTGGGCTTATCGCATTGACGATAATGTTATTTACCTAAGTGTGGAGATTGTGAAACCCCTTAAGTAGAATGAAGTTGAACTCTTAAACATTGAGATACCTTTTGAAGTAATGGTTGGAAGTTCACCAAAAGCTCCAAGATTAAACATGCTCAAGCTAGAGCACTCTCAAAATGGGTGATCACTAGGAAAATTACAATAATGAGACTAAATCGTGAGGCCAACAACTTAAATGGTCAATATCTTGAAATGTGAGTTCGAACAATTACAAGTAATGCACCAAAAGTCTTTCATGGAGTCATCGGGAAAAGATGGTATAACAAAAAAAAATTTGAAAAACAATTTAAGAAATTTTTTGAGTCAATTTCCTTTGAGAATATTAGATTGGGCAACTAGGAAACAGTTATATAGCTTCTCAATATCATTTTTTGTAAGTGTTTCTAAAGACGAATAGCCATGGTGACCTCCGAAAGGTGATGAGTTTTCTTTTATGGTACCACATTTTGTTAGGGAGAGTCAGAATATGAGAATTGATGAATTATATCCTCTTCATGAAAGAAGGATAATAATATATTATTAAAAAAAATAAGAGCATTATTTGAAATATTTAGATAATTTAATTGAATTGATTTAAAAAATAAGAGCACTATTTGAAAAGATGTTGACATTGAAATTTTTATTGATAAGTAAAATCAAGTCATTCGAATGCAGTTATCCATGAAATGTATTTGGATCGAGTTCGAGTTAAGAACTCTAACCTGTTCAATTTTTTAGTTTGAGTTAGCTGCAAACCGAATTTGAACTGAAACTATCTCACTAACCTGAAATCGACCAGCCAACATGAAGCTGATCTGCGAAACTGAAATCAATCCACCAACCCGAAACCGACTCGAGGTTAACTCAAAATTGACCTAACTTTGACTTGATTAGATATTATGGCTTATCTTAAATAAGTTCGAGTTCGGATTAGCGAATTGAAATGGGGTCAGGTCTGGGTTAGATTTTATGACCGGCTTAAAAATTCAGGTTAAGTAATTTTGAATTGGTTCAATTTCAAGTTGAATACAAACTTGACCCGCGAACCAAATTTGACACCAATAAATGAAAGTAACAAATCTCATTGATTCCAGAATTAACCCAAAACACAAACAAAAGTAAATATTACTAAGCAAAAAGAAACTAGGGTTACAACCAAAACTCAAACAGAAATAAAAACACAACAAAACATCAATATCTGACTAGGGAGGAGTGGAAACATCCGAGGACAACACTGACGAGGCTTGGTTGTTAGAGATTAAGTAGGGAAGAGATGGTGGTAGATGGATAGAGAAGGGAAAGGCGGGGAAGCTATAGGCTATAAATAGGGAGAAGAGGAGGGGCCAGGGTGGTCAATGGATAAAGGCAGGCAGGGTGGTTGGAGGAGGGGAATAAGAATGCAAGGAGATGGTATGGGGGTCGGCGATCAGACAAAGAGAGGCAGAGATTTAGCAGGTTGGTCAGTTGTTGGGAACATGGAGGAGGATGGCAAAAGGCCATCGATCACAAGCAAGAAGGGTAGGAGTCGACTGTAGAACAACGGTCAGGCACAGGATTGTGTGAGGGAATTAAGTAGAGGTTATCACCACCTTGGAACGAAATACAGCCGGAGCACCACCTATCCTCGTATATTACCCTAGCAAGGGAAAACGTATAGAGACAGAAATCTCAAATCAAAAAACTAAGACTAAACTCTAAATCAACAAGTAACATATTTATAATAGGTAGATAGGAGGGAAAGTGGGTTAAGGGGCGGTAGTTTCCGCCTAATAGTTGGTCAGCCGATCTATCCTACATATTGGACCGGCTGCCCATTGTTGAACCAATTGACTCAGCCAATAAGACCTGAATCAATCTCCTGAGGTTGGAGGAGCTTCAACTTCATTCGTCAAAGCTTCTGGAGTACGGTTTCAGGTTCACGAATTTGAACATGACAGAAACATTGACATCCCATGGAAGGTTGATCTTACAGGCATTATCATTCCACTTTCGAAGTATTTTGAAAGGTCTATCTGCTCTGGGTTTGATTCTTCCAAATGCTCCTACTAGGGAATCTCTCTTTTTTCAATCGAATTCACACTAGGTTTCCTTCATTAAAGGTCCTTCCTTGACCTGTTCGCCAGTATCTGGTAATTGTGTTTCTCCTTAATGATCTCCTTTCCAATCTCCTCGTGAAGCTTATGAATCTTGTGCACTCGTTCCTCTGCATCCTCTCACTAATCTCTGATGTCAGCAGTAGTACCATGTCGAGTGGAGTGGGTTGCGCCTGTACATGATCACAAATGGGGTGTGACCTATCGTAGTTCGACTCACGGATCAGTTATAATCAAACTTGGCATGAGCTAGAATCAATCCCACTGCTTAATATTATTCCCAACAAAGCATCTCAGTAAGATTCCAAGACTCCTATTCACTACCTCCGTCGAATACGCTGCAGAACTGAAGTGAAGCTTAGTGGCAATTTTCCCCCACAGTCTTCCAAAAATGACTCGGGAACATGACATCCTTATCTGAAGTGATGGTCATGGGTATTCGTGCAGCCTCACAATCTCCCTGAAGTATCAGTCCGCAACATGCAATGCATCCAGTGTCTAGGGGCAGGGTACAAAATGTATCATCTTCAAGAATTGATCTACCGCGACCATGCCTGAATCCTTATTTCGCCATCCTTAGAAGACTCACTATAAAATTCAAGCTAGCATCCACCCACAATGTCTCTGGTACTAGTAATGGGGTGTATAGTGATGTATTTTGTCTCCTGATTTTTACCATATGACAAACCCGATATTGCCTGACTATCGCTCCACGTCTCTCGCCAGTCACAACCAAAAGAAATGTTCTCTCACGAGTGCGAGTCATATCCCTGCACAGAATGAGTTATATGGACGATCTCTTGGTTTAGTTGCACGAAGCCATCCTCTTTTTCAAGATCGACTTATGCAATATCGCCAGATTCGGACGAGGCCAGGGGACGTGTGGAAGATTTCTTTTGGTAATCTTATTGTTGTATTCTCTCTTACTCTGCCTCTGCAAGTTTTTACACAAGTATGTGCTCTTCTTCAGTCTCATAGTGCCAATTTCACTCATTTATCCTCTGACACTTCCTTATACTCGAAGATTCGCTCAATAGATTGCAGTCAATTGATAAATTCATTTAGATCCATACCTCCATTCATTTAGATTTGCCTTAATGTCGAAATCCATCTATTTTCCATATGTGCGCTCCTCTCTCGGTCTCCCCAGATATTGAATCCTGAAGTGGTGGGATACGTATTCCTCATCACTAACGTCTTCCCTGTAAAACGGATTTCAAATCTTCATCACTATCTCCCCTTCACTTCTCCAAATCGCACTCGAGGGTAACCTCACCCTAGGTTCAATCATCAATCACCATGAGCCTCTGTTGAAGCCGACGGATCTCTAAATGTGTTTCGTCCCGAGTAGGTTCAAGCATGTATCTTCGTGGTGGCATGATTAGAGTTTGGGATCGGCATGGGTGGTTGAAGATGGGGAAAAAAATTGCGGGATTGGGAGGGGGGTGACGCAAATGTTAGGAAACCCTAGGATAGGACTAGGTTTAGGCTAGCTCTAATATCAAATGATACCGGAATTAACCCAAAACACAATAACATAAGCAAATATTACTAAGCAAAAAGTAACAAGAGTTGCAAATGAAAAAGAAAACACAACAAAAAGCAGGAAGGAACGAGGATGGTTGAAGGTCGACAGACTAAAAGCAGGAAGGACAGGTGCCTATTGCAGAACAGTGGCAAGCGCAGGATTGCGTCGAGGAATTAGGTAGAGGTCATCACCACCTCGGAGCAGGATACAGTCGATGCATCACCTCTCATCGGATACAGCCCTAAAAAGAGAAAATGTCTAAAAGCAGAAATTTGAAATAAAAAATCAAAGACTAAACACTAACTCGGCAAGCAACATATTTATAATAGATAGACAGGAGAGAAAGAAATGGTAGTTTCTGCCCAAAAGCTAGCCAGTCGGTCCAGCCTCCCTGCTGGACAAGCTCCCCAGTACTGAATCGTTTGATTCAGCCAATAAGCCCCACATCAGTCATGGAAATAGAAATATTAGAAATTTTAAAAGGGCATCAAATAACACGATGAATTAAAATAAAAATGAGTAAAGGATCTAAAACTGCATTAAAAAAAAATAGCATGATTATGTTTCGCAAATTTACGAGTCTTGGAACATGAAGGAAGGAGGATGGTTGAAGGTCGGCTACTAAAAGCAAGAGAGGCAGGCGCCTATAGTAGGACAGTGGCCAGGCGCAGGATTGTGTGGGAGAATTAGGTAGAGGTCATCATCATCTCAGAGCAGAATATAATCAATGCACCAACTGTCCTCGGATACAGCCCTAACAAGAGAAAACGCCTGGAGGCAGAAATTTGAAATTAAAAAATCAAGACTAAACCTTAACTCAGCAAGCAACATATTTACGATAGGTAGATAAGAGGGAAAGAGACGGTAGTTTCTGCCCAATAGCTAGCCAGTCAGTCCAGCCTCCACGTTGGACCAGCTCCCCGAGAGGCTCCCAAATACCGAACCGTCCGGTTAAGCCAATAAGCCCCACGCCAGTCATAGCAAATAGAAATATTAGAATTCATCAAATAACACATTGAATTAAAATAAAAATGAGTAAAGGATCTAAAAATGCATTAAAGAAAAATAACATGATTATGTTTCGCAAATTCACAAGTCTTGGAATGAAAATCCGCAAGAATTTGTCAAAATTGTGGGTGGTAGTTAAGGAGCATGGCAACTAATTCTGATTAACAAGAAGATATAATTCTTCTCTCTAACCAGCTCAATCATTTTTCTCGTACTAAAGTCCTGAAATACAAAGCGAAATGCAGAAGAAGAAGAATATACCTGAATGATATTCACAATTTGTTTAATTCCCCATCCAATAAATGCTAAAGTGAATAGTACTGAAAGGGTTAAGCTATTTTTTGTAGCATTCACACAGACCTGTTAATATTGGACCAAGTAAAATATCAGAAAGATTAAGGATTTTACCTCAACTCAAATAAAGAAAGGAAACAAATAACAACGGCACAAGCCAAAATGCTTACAGAGATTAAACTTTCATCGTGCTTTTGATGAATTAAAAAAAGAATGATGTAAAGAACCTGAAGCCGGGCATTCGTATCAATTACCTGAACATAGAGCTATATAAATGTCCAAACAAGAAGAATGTTTGGAAAGTCCTTTACCTCAGATCCAACACAGCAGAACGCCATGAAATAACGATGCTGATAATATGCCCTTAAAAGCCAACTACTTTTGTCCTTGACATCTTTGTGGCTGCTCTTGCCACTCAAGAAAGTACTGAATAAGAAATACATTGGAAAATTTCAGGGATTCCAACACCAAAAAGGTTAAATTTTGAATAGAAAAGATATTTTATATAAATATATGCAATGATTAATTGGAGCTTTTACCATGAGTCTAGTCAAGATTTAACTAGAAATCTGATGTAATAAAGAACGAAAATGCATGATCAATCAAAAGGGACCAAGCAGAGATCAAGATAGCTTAAAGGGAAACTAATTGGAGATCTCCAAGGTAGAGATACTCCCACAAACACCAAAGGGATAAAAAATCCCACCTTGCAAAATCCTCTCAATTAATACTATATAGCCAAGAAATGAAATAAAACGCAATGGATTGCAAGCAATTGTCTAAGATTACTAATACAATCTAAGATGAGATGCAAGATGAAAATGCCAAAAAAAAAAAATCAAAATCATAGTTTCCGATCTTATATTTTTGGCAAGAACTATAAAGGCAGCAAACATGTCTTACAATTTGTAATTCCACAAGGAAAGAGCATTAATTCAAGATTACGAGTCAAAAGAAAACCCAGCTTGCATCATAATAGTCACACATGCAAAAGTAGTCATGAAAAAATTTAAAAGAGAATAATAGACAATTCAAAATTGAAAATACTAAACTTGTGTCTTTTTCACATGAGAACGTACATTACAGGTGATATCTCTTAACACTTGAAAACTAAGAAACAAAAACTAGGAATTAATACACATGAATTAAATTTCCAACGAGCATAGACTTTCAGGTATGAATGAAAGGGGAAATTTCAAAGTTGGATATGTAACCACAAGCAAAATGACATCTCTAAGCAAGCTTACTCCCCACCACATTTTTTTTCCTTTTTTTTTGGAGTTAAAAGTATGTCTCCAAAAGGTCATATAACCAAACCCAATTTCTTTTCATGTCTAATGGATATTTTGTATGTTTCATCTAACTTTGGAATTAAATATTTCTAACAAACCACCCTGTACCTAAGACAATGCATGCACTATCAAGTTTCAGCATTAGAAATCAAAGATTGAGTTTTTGACATTAAGGTCAGGTCTTTGCACAAGTAAACAGCTTTTTAATACACTGTGCCCAAAAACTGCATCACCTTCTAACATGGCAAAAAAAAAGGCCCATATTTGACACCAACAATTCAAAAAAATCTCACAATAGGATCAGTATCAAGTCATGCCGTGCTATTATTGGCATAAAGGCTAATATGAATTAATATAAATGGAGTGAATTAAAATTAACATCAAATTTGACAGAAAATAAGGGAAATTATATACGCAGCCTTCATTAACTTACATAAAATAAGTTATGGGCATTTACACAAACAAAACATTTCTTATCTATTTACATATCTAACACTAAGCTTTCATATCCACATGCATAACACTCAAATATTCNAAGACAATGCATGCACTATCAAGTTTCAGCATTAGAAATCAAAGATTGAGTTTTTGACATTAAGGTCAGGTCATTGCACAAGTAAACAGCTTTTTAATACACTGTGCCCAAAAACTGCATCACCTTCTAATATGGCAAAAAAAAGGCCCATATTTGACACCAACAATTCAAAAAATCTCACAATAGGATCAGAATCAAGTCATGCCGTGCTATTCTGGCATAAAGGCTAATATGAATTAATATAAATGGAGAGATTTAAAATTAACATCAAATTCGACAGAAAATAAGGGTCAATTATATACGCAGCCTTCATGAACTTACATAAAATAAGTTATGGGCATTTACACAAACAAAACATTTCTTATCTATTTACATATCTAACACTAAACTTTCATATTTGCATGCATAACACTCAAATCTTTATTATCAAATAAAAATTATCACAAATATCATTTGCATAGCTTTATCATAACAAAGTGCTTAAGTGTAAATATTAAAGTTTAGGCGTTAAATATGTAAATATATAAGAATTCGGTGCAATGCATGAAATTTTCCAAAAATTTACACCAATATAAAAATACAGGCTAGAAGTCAAGAATGATAGCATATACCTATACATTTGCAGCCAGTGGCTTGCAATATCTAATCCAAGCAATGCTAAAAAGATCAAGCCAGGTCTGCAAAGATAAAAAGTTATAAAAAAGTGATTAAGATGCAACAAAGAAGATAATGATAAATCATGCATAACAAAAAGAAACTGAAAACCTGTAAAGTTGAGAGAGGATTGCCAATAAACAAGCCGTGCTCACTCTGGATTAAGTAAAAAACATATAAGTTGTCCACTGCAGGGACTTTAAAATATACTTCGAACAACAAATATATACAAGATTAGATACAAAATCAACTCACTAATCTCTTCGAATCACAGCAGTATGAACCATAAAATACATAAGAAAAGTACCTGTCTGTTACCATGTCCAGAACTGCCCCAAAGGTTGATACTGAGAAAACAGGGGGAAAAAAAAGGTGACACAATCAAACACCTTGATTTTGGCATGGTTTTGAACTCAAGAAACAGCTACGATAAAATTTGTAAAGATTCAAGCAAATGGAACATTCATCATGATTCAACCGGCTATAGAAAGTAAAACAAAAGAGAACTAATCTAAAAGATTAATTGTTCTAATATGCAAGACATGCACTGTCATAAAAAGGACAAAAAAGAGGAAGACATCACATCATTAAAAAAAATGTCTATTTTTGTTCAAAACCAAAGCCTTCTGCCACATCAAGGGTTAACAAAATTCTTACCTTGGGATGTCACTTGGCATGAACAGTGCAAATTCACCTCACTTAAAAGATGTGAGGCAGTGTTAAGGTTAAAATACGAGTTTTAAGAGGTATAAGACCAGCTAGAGACACGGAATTACACCAGAAGCCATTTTACATACATTATAAAGCTTACGTACAAATTATAAGCAAACTAAGACCGTTATAAATAAGAGTATTCAAAAGATCAATCTCATTGTGTTTTGCTCATAGAAAATACTAGTCCAGTCATCCACTTAAAAAACGAGTGATGCAGGTGGCACGAAATTATGAAAAAAAAAGCAAAAATATTTAAATCTTAGGGCCCGTTTAGAGCAGCTTCCTGGCAGCGGCGCTGTGAGAAAACGCAAAATTGCAAAATATAACAACAGCGTCTTACGAAATGCGCTCCTGAATGAAGGTTGTGGGTTTGACCCAGCAGTTCGCATTTTTATGTGATTCTATTGCTTTGTTACCCTCTCGTCTGGCTCTCTCGCATCTCTGCACTATCCTCTCCTCTCGCATCTCTACCTATCTCGCATCTTTGCCCCTCTGGCATCTTTGCCTTAAGGGGTTCTCTCCTCTCCCGCGTCTTTGCCGTAAGGAGTCCTCTCCTCTATGAACTCAATGTTCTACTATTATGATGATGGGATTTTGGATTTTGGTATCCTATATCTTTTTTTTTTGTTCTCTTTGCTCTACTCGATTTTCGATTCAATGTGTTTTATGACTTGTATTTTTCGATTTATGGCCCCTAGAATGAATGGACTTGAAATTTGCAGGCTCTGGAATGAACTGATTTGGAATTTGCGGTCTCTGGATTGAATGAACTTGAAATTTGCTTATCTATATGTATTTTGGAGGCTGGGAAGCTCTTTCTCGTCTGTGGCCTCTGTGTATGCTCGATTTGGTTGGTATGGAAGGGTTGTCCTCTTTCACGGAAAAGTAACTATTGTTTATTGTAATGATAGTAAATGCAAAGATATTCCTGTGGAATTTTGATTCAGTGCAAATTACTTTTATTCTTCTCCCACATGGATAGCCTTTAGGCATTCGTGGCTTTAATATAATTTTTTTATATCTTTTTTGTTTTATGATTTTGAGGTCTATGATGACATAAATGACTTCAATGGTTCTTCTTGATGACCTTTGTGGTGATATGATTTTGTTACACATGCGAGCTTGATATTACATGGTTTAAAAGCAACCAAGAACCACTGATTTTTCAGTCAAAGGGGTTTTCCAGGATGGCCTTTTTTGTTGATATGGTTTTGTGGAACATCCGAGCATTGTTTTACGTGGTTTAAATGCAACCAAGATTCATTCATTCTTTAGTCATATAACTGTTGTTGTTTTTTAGAAAGCTTTTGTGGTGATATGATTCTGTGACATATACAAGCTCAATATTACATAGTTTAAAAGCAACCAAGAACTATTTTTTTAAAAGTCTATTGTCTTCTTGTAATAAAAGATTAATCGTTGGTTTATTCTTCGCGCTATGAAATATCACAACTTTATTAATTTTAATTGAGTATTTCTTTTATTCTTTTTTAGTAATGTTGCATCAAAGAGTCAGTGTTTTGTGATTTTAAATCTTCAGAAAAGATCAGGTCAAGGTCTTTCGGTGCCTCCAGTATATTGTACTGCTACTGTGGACTGCAATGCTCTCTGCTTACTTCGCGACAGAAGCATAGCTATGGGAGACAACTTTGTAGGTATCCAAGAAATAGATCAGAGAACTATGACTACTACGACAGTGATCAGACGTGGAGAATTTCGTTAGACAGATTATCAGGTGAAATTAATCGTCTGCATTTTAAATTCAATATTATGATAGTATTAATTGTAATTTTAATAGTTTTACTTTTAATTTTGATTAGTATGTTATTGTTTAGTGAGGTGCTACTTTTTATTGTGTAATCTTAAAACCGGCTATATGTTTTCATGTACGAAATGTGCAACAAGAACTGATTTTGTTATATACAACACAATAGTACAGGAGCAGAAAGGTCTTTTTTTTCATAAGCAGTTACAACATAGTTGTTTCACAATTGCACAAAATAAACAGACAAAGCTTCCGCGAAGCAGCTTCTGTGAGCAGCTTCCTGGCACAGTTGTTGCGCATCAGCTTTTAAAAAGTTGCAGCTACCCTAAAACAGACCCTTAACAGCACTTTTCAGTTAGTTAGATTTCCAAGAATATCACATATTGAAATTCAAATTTGTGGAAGTATCATGTGATGGAGAGGCCACAATATATGCACACTTCCTTCCAACCATCATGATATTTAATTCCATTTCATTTAGAGTAGACATTCTAGGTTGTACTAAACTTTAAAGACGACAGTGGCACAACATTGTAAAAAGAAGCCTCAGTCTCTCAACTATAATTTTAATCCCCATAATAATAATAACCTAATTTTGCATCATCAATCCAAGACAGGCTCTCAACATCTCTCTAAAAAGTACATTGTCATGCTACATAAAAGTTAGAACTTTCAAATTCAAAAACTTAAATAATTCAATATTCTGTTCCAAAGAACAACAAATTTTTCCGTGTCGATAAGTTGCACAACATTTTCCTTGTTCAAAAGGTCTCTATTAGAAGTTCTTACTATTGATTTATTTACTTGCAGATTATTTCCAATTTTATGTATTTCCTACTATGCCTTTCCTTTTATCTTCAAGTGGTTATTCGGAAAAGAATCAACTCCTACTAATATGAGTGTTATGTCTTTCTTACTTTATAACTCATGTAACATGTATTTATATCCCTTTTCATATCAATGAAATTATCGTGCTCAATTCACAAAGCTTACAAAATATCAGAGCTAAGGGATCTAACCCTAGCCGCTGAGGTCCTTCTCCAGTCGTCGTAATCTTCCCCTGTTGTTCTATAGCCACGGATCCTTCCCTTCTCCAGCCACTAGACTCCCTTCCTGCAGCTGGACGCTCAGTCGAACCTTCCCTAATCCAGCAGATGGACGCCCTTCTTACAGTCGGATACCCTTCCTACAGTTGGTTTTCTTCCTTGCAGGCCTTCCCGAGCCAAGGTTCTTGTCTCTAGCCGNCGTAATCTTCCCCTGTTGTTCTATAGCCACGGATCCTTCCCTTCTCCAGCCACTAGACTCCCTTCCTGCAGCGGGACTCTCAGCCGAACCTTCCCTAATCCAGTAGATGGACGCCCTTCTTACAGTCGGATACCCTTCCTACAGCTGGTTTTCTTCCTTGCAGGCCTTCCCGAGCCAAGGTCCTTGTCTCTAGCCATCGAACCTCCTACCAAGAACCGTCGAACCTCCTACCAAGAACCGTCGTACTCCTTCCTACAGTCGGATCTTCATTCTTCCTAATTGAATCTCCCTAGTGTCGACTGGAAAGCCTTCCCTGCATACCTTGTTTGTTGATAACCATGTCTCGACATTCAAAACTCTCCTTTGGCTCCATCAGAGCCATGGTTGATTCCTACACCATCGAACCTCCATCTGACACGATTCTTAAATTTACCAGAGGATTGAAATCTACCTCAATCCCTCTGCAGACCGGGGGACCTGAAAACCACATGAATTTTCTAATTACCACAAACTCAATGACTTCAATTTCCTTCAATGGTCTCAAGCTGTTTCGTTATTCGTCAAAGGTCGAGGTAAATTTAGCCACCTCACGAGCATGACTACTAAACTTCCAAAGACTACCCAGCATATGTTGCATGGGAAGTGAAAAACTCTATGGTTATGTAATGATTCATTAATTCTATGGAGACCTCTATTGGTCGTTCTTAGGAGTTTCTTCCATCTACAAGTGCCCTCTGGATTGCCTTTCACAATACTTATTCGAATTTAAGTAATTCTAGACAACTCTATGAAATTTCTAATAAGATTCATGAGGCTAAAGAGGGATCAAAGACGTTCACCTAGTACGATAACGATTTGGTTGTTTTATGGATGAAACGTGACATCTACTATGACTCTTGATACTATCCTGCAAATCTTTTCCTTCTGCAAAAAATCTTGAAAAAATAATCGTGTGTTCCAAATTTTTGTTGGCCCTGAATAAAGAAATTGATGAAATTTGTGATCATATACTGGAACGTGACCATCTTCCTTCAACACGGGCTGCTTTCACTAAGATCAGTCGCGAAGAAAGCCAGAGACTTGTCATGGTCAGCAACTCAACTACTTCAGCCAAGCCGTCAACCTTGGTCTCCAGCAACACTCCACAATCTACCATGTTGTCGAAAGCCAATCACTCCACATGTGACTTTTGCCACAAATGCTACCATACCTGCGACAAGTGTTGAAAACCCCGTGGGAAACCAGTAAATAAGTCTTCAACCAAATCTTCTGCTGCAAAAGGCCTCACCATGACCTCAGAATCTACTACTATTCAGCTGACCCCTACTCGCACCATTCCCGACTTAGCAAAAACTATTAAGAATCAGATGGAACATTTGATTAAGCTGCTTAGATCTAGTCAGTTCTCCTCATGCCTATCGACCTCTCCTGTCTGTGAAGGTAACATCTTTATGACACTCGCTTGTTTTTCTTCTTCTAGCCTGTGGATTACTGATTCAAGTGCCACAGATTAAAAATGTGTTTGGGGGGGCTTATTTGCAGATTATGCATTTAAAAACGCACATAATGCATTTGTTTTTCACGACTTGGTTGTGTCCCGTAAAACATCGTTTTAAGTTAATATATGATCGCGGCCCGCGTCCTCAGTGTCGCGGGCCAGAATTTCAAGCTCCTTTTTACTTTACTAACCCCTTCTTCCTTCGTCATCCCAGTTCGTGCCCTAGGTTCCGTGATCTCAAAAAGACGAGATCGCAACATTCGATCCATCGTTCTTGATCTTTTTCACGCATTACTTTTCTCTTCCCTCTTCTCCCCTGTGATCTGCCCTCTTTGCTCTGTAAGTACTTATCTTCTTGTTTACCGTAAGTTTGAGGAGTTTCGTATGGATGGCTTTGAATGGAGCATTTCGTTTTTGTTAGGCAGATAATTTCTCCTTGCAGTTTTACGATTATTGAGTGTTCAGTGCTCTGGATTTCAGCAGACTGAACTCCATATGTGGTGGCCACGATCATGAGTTTTCNCCCCCCCCCCCCCCCCCCCCCCTCAATTGAGATACGCAAGCAGGCACAGTCATGCACTATTTATCCCATGGCAAAGTGTACCTCATTCCACAACTTATATCTGACTTACAAATATTTGTTCCATTCTTGACAGATCGTTTTCTCCATCCACTATTACAGAAACATTAGCTAACCCGTCCTAGAAGGCTACTACCATGGACGAGATGAATAATCTTCAACAAAATCACACTTGGGATGTGGTTGATCTTCCTGGGGAAAAGGAAGTGGTGGGTTTTAGGTGGATTTTCAACACCAAGTTTAACTCTGATGGATCTTTTGAACGCAACAAGGCGCGATTTGTTGCCAAAAGATATTCACAAATTTAAGAGGTTGACAATGAAGAGACATTTGCTACGGTAGCTAAGCTAAATATCATTTAGGTTATTTTATAGCTAGTTGGGAATCTGGATTAACCCTTACTTCAGTTGGACACCAAGAATGTTTTCCTTAATGGTGATCTCGTTGAGGTGTATATCACTCCCACAAAGATTTGATTATTTCTTCCCAAGGACAAGTGTGTCAATTGTGAAAGTTTATCTATGGTCTAAGACAATCCCCACGGACCTGGTTAGGCAAGTTTACAAAGTTGTAGTGAGTCATGGTTTCTCCCAGACCCAATCTGATCACGTGTTGTTTTTCCGCCATTCATCTGGTGATCGTATTGTAATCATCATCGTATATGTCGACGACATCGTGCTCACAGGTAACGATTAGTCGAACTTGGAATCTCTCAAAGGCATATTGGGCACATTTTTTAAGATGAAAGACTTGGGTTCTCTCTGAAATTTCCTAAGAATGAAAGTAGTTTGGTCCTTTCGGGGCATCAGCCAATCCCAACGCAAATATGTGATAGATTTATTGATTAAGACTAATCTACTTCTTTGTAAATCGACAACTGTCACGATGGACCCCAATTAGAAATTGGCATAAGTTTCCAATGCCATTCTAGTGAACAAAACAGACTATCAATGCCTAGTAGGTAAACTCATTTATCCCGCCCATATGCACCCAAACATTTGTCACATGATCCTTACAAGCCATTTCAAGGCTATCCATCAGATCCTCCGCTACTTGAAAGGCACATCGGGCTCAGGTTTGTTGTTCTCTTGTCACACCTCTCACTATGTTGCAGTTTATACGAATGTTGATTGGATCGGGCCCATCCATGATTAACGATCTACCACGGGTTATAGCTCCTTCATGTGGGAAAACCTTGTCACGCGGAAGAGTAAAAAAATCTTATAGTTTCTCGTAATTGTGTTAAAGCCAAGTTTCGTTCTATGTCCTTAGGGGTGTGTAAAGTCTTATGATTATGCATCATGCTCTATGAGTTACGTATGTCGGCCACCATTTCTCTGGAGCTGTTTTGTGACAATAAAACTGCAATAAGCATTGCTCATAATCCAGTCCAACATGATCATATCAAGCCATNTACATTGGGGGAACTTTTTGTTAGTAAGAGCATCCTTCATCATAGCTCCTATACAAATACCCCTCAACAAAAGAGTTAATCGAGCAAAAAAATAGACACCTCAAATTTGTTTGTCCATTATGTTTCAAACTAATATTCCTAAACATTTTTTGAAAGACGTCGTCCTTACTACCACTACCTCATCAACAGAGTTCCCACAAAAATCGACAACAGTTGAACCCCTCTATCTGTCTTGAAGTCGTGAGTTCGTACCAATCGGTTCTTCTCCACATTAGATCCCAAAATACTTGGATGCACGGCCTTTAATCGAAACACTTTCACGAATCGTAGTAAACTTGAACCCCACTCAATTAAATATGTCTTCCTCGGCTATACAACCACTCAAAAAAGCTATCGATATATTGATCCTACCACCAATAAAATCTAGGTCAATGTCGATATTTTTTTTAAAATGTCTCATTCTTCCCTAACATTGCCTCAATTGAGGGGGAGCTTGAATTTCTAGATTGTTCCATTCCTGACTCCATTGGACATTCTACCTACTCCTATGGCCATTGAGTCCAAAGAACCCTCAACCCCACTGGATTAGCCACTAGTCATACCAACATCACCTCCATCCTCTCTCTGTGTGTCATACAAAACCCTCTCTTGAGACTCATCCCAATGCCACTACCGTCGAGTCCGCTGCCCCGCTACAGGTCTTGGAGTCTGATCCGACCAACGCCCTCGGAACAATGCTCTCTCATCTTACAGGGATCACTCCTGAACTAAGTAAAGAGTTGAATCCCCTC
>JXCR01085043.1:89232-99732 GCA_002079205.1 Phalaenopsis hybrid cultivar | reverse complement strand
GAACCTCGTCCCACACCTATACAATCGCACACCCTCCCTCTAAATAGCCTCCAAGATGTACTCATTAAATGTGTTGTATGGGCCTATCAGCCAAATGTCCTCAATCAAGGAGAGGATAGTGGTTAAAGAACAAGAATTACTACATCATGGAGCCATGAGCTTTTCAACAACTTGTTATGTCGTAGTAGGTGGGCTATTTTTTGGAAATATTTTCCTAGTTCACCCAAGTCAAACATTTGGTGAAGAGCTAATGCGGGTAAACAACCATTGATTTAATTAGCATTGACTTAAGATCATTAGGTCGTTCTAGAAGGGTTGATTTCGCTCATGTGGCATCATATGCCAATCATGCAAGCAAAGAACCAACCACAAGTTTCAATAAAAAAATGCAGCTGATCAAGAAGGTTCAATAATCCAGAGTAAGATGAAGACCCTTAGGGAAATTAATTTTGTTTTGTATTGTATGAATAATGTGTGAAAGCTTATAAATGTGTATTGTGTTTGGGGACATTGAGTTTGAAACTATAAACTTTTAAGTTTCAAATCCTTGAAATTTTGAAATTTAGGTTTTCATTTATCATTGAAGAATGATATAATTAATTTGAACGCATGTATTTATGCCTAAAGTTAGCAAATACATACCATTTCAAACATGGAGTGGTCCGGCTGATTGAAGTTATGGATGGTCACACATTTATAATCACCTCCTCATCCAAATATGTGTCCCCCTCTCTTCTTTCCCCTCTCTTTTAGTATTTTAAATTTCTCTTATAAAATATAATATCCTTGCTGAAGAATGAAGTGAAGAGATGTTTTGTTAGGGAAAATTTCGTGTGAAGACATTCCGAAGAAAGAGAAGAGTTTTAGTGGCCATCCACGTCAAAGAAAACTAATTATGCCACTCTTATTGAACCAACATCTTTTGAGTTGCAGGAACTTATCTAATGTGTGTTTTGTATTTAACTCCAATTGTTGTGTTATTCTACCATCTTACATAAATACTTTTACTCAATTAAATCCCTACAAAAATTCATGAAAAATCTTCTTGTTTGGTGAGTCAAGTCTCTTGCAGGTACTGGTCTTATTCCATAGTTTACTTGGCAGATCAAAACTCGTTTGAAATTCGTAAAAATTAACATATGCACATTAGAAACCCTAAAAAATAAATTTCGTGCGTTTTTGTCCAATTCTAACCCTACTTCCACTTCTCAAAGCTAAAACCACTGCATGAGAACCACAAAGAAAGGCAGAAATACCTCCTGATTCTTTTCAACCCGTTATTTACTGGCCGAAGAAGTGGCTCAATGGTGATGTACAACTTGGCAACTGAATAACTCGTTGAATATTCATAATTTTAATGTAAGTACTAAACAATTGTCGTAAATTTTCAGTCGGTTGCTGTCACTTAAAATCGACTTATTACTAACAAAAAATTCAACAGTAAAACTATCGGTTGAAATTTCAACCAGAAATCTCTATTATATGCAACTCAATCACCCATGATTTCATTTTTCTTCCCTCAGTTTTCTCTCTAGCGACCTAATATTCTTTCTCGGCGACATTGGCGACCCTACCTTGATTCTCTCTCAAAAAAATAATTTTCTCTCTTGATGATGCTTGCCCACCGTTCCTTCATTTTCTCTTCTGGCGAGCTCAACTTTTCTCAGCGACCACAACTTTGCTCAACTCCGGCTTAGAAAAGATAAACCTAGTATTTATCCCCCCTTACTTGATCTCTTGGTATTCTCTCACTTATTTGGTTTTCTCCTTTGGCATGGATGGACTCCTTAGCTCACGGAACATTCCACTCATTTTGTATGTATTTACATATGTAACACTTAAAACTTTAATTTCTACTTCATGTTTAGGGTTAGGGTTTAGGTTTAGAGAATTACTACTCAATTTGTATGCACATACATATCTAACACCTAAACTCAATTTTTACAGGCCTGCCACTCAATTCTTATGTATTTAGATTCCTAGCACACAATTCTTCTGTATTTACATATCTCACACCTAAAATTTCATATTTATATAGATAGCAACTCAGTGTTTTAAACCTATGAATAAAATTTTGTATTTCACTAATTTTAAAAAGAGTTTAAGTTTGCTATTTTTTGTGTAATTTTAAGGATTTGAGTGTTGTGGGTGTAGATATAAAAGTTTAGGTATGAGATGTATGAATACAAAAGAATTGTGTGCTATGTATATAAATGCCCAATTTCATGTTTAGTGTTATGAAGTTTTGTATACATTCCACACAATTCCTATGTATTTTACATATTTTTCTGACTTTATCGCTTTAGCGTTGAGAAATTTACACACCTATCACACAATCCTTCTGTATGGTACACATCTCACACCAAAAGTTTCATAATTACATATCAATTCAGGCTTCAAACTCATGTCTAAAAAATATGTAATTTTAAAGAAGGAAGTCTGCTATTTTTGGTGTGATATTATGGATTTGAGTGTTATGTATGTAGATATGAAAGTTTAAATATGAGAAATGTAAATACATAAGAATTGTGTGATATGTATATAAATGCCCTTATCTTATTTAGGGGAAGCAGATTTGCATATATATCACTCACTTTCCTGTATTTGCATACATTTATGACTCTTATTTCTTTGTGCTAAGAAATTTACACACCTAGAGCACAATTCCTATATATTAAGGATTTCAAGTGTAAGATATGTTCTGCAACGATTTAGGCGGAATAATTTTCTAATTACATGATTCTAAATAGTAGAAGTCGAGATGAGTTTTGGTCAAATATGATTTTGAATGATTGTTACATCCAGAAACTAATTTAGCCAACCATAGCCCTTCAGAATTTTGAGAGCAAGGGATTATCTTAGAGGACGTCATTGGTAAATATGAAGAAGTTAATCTTGATGTGGATTAGTTTGACGATAACTATTCACCGTCTGAGGAATTAGTTCCTCAGACTAAAATGGAAACGTAATTTTAATTTTTAATTTCTTATTGCTTTTACTTCTTGTACTTGTAAGTTTTATCTTTTACATTATTTTTTCAGGTGTTTCATGCATTTACTTCAATTCTTTCTTATTCTTATGTTATTTTCTATTTTACTTGTATTATTTTCTAATATTACTTCACATGTTTCTTGCTTTTATTTATTTTGATCAACTCACTTCTTGTTACAGAAGATTTTATGTGGCAGTAATGGCCATGGTACTCGGAGATCAGTTGTCTCCAGTTTCATCCAGAGGAAGAAGCACGCGGTTGCACGGTCCACCATGCAGATGAGCACCACTATAATAGTTATCACTTCGACCTCCACATAGGTACCCATCATGCTCATTGCTTCACCTTCGATTACCCCCACACCAACCACACCCACGCAGCTCCCACCACACCGCCACCTCTATCTTTATCTGAGGCAAGCCCCTCCACTACTGTCAAACCTACTGTAATGAGCACCTCAGAACAATAGTACCTGAGTCAGATGATAATTCATAAGTAANCCACTATAATAGTTATCACTTCGACCTCCACATAGGTACCCATCATGCTCGTTGCTTCACCTTCGATTACCCACACCAACCACACCCACGCAGCTCCCACCACACCGCCACCTCTGTCTTTCTTTATGGCAAGCCCCACCACTCCTGTTAAACCTATTGTAATGAACACCTCAGAACAATAGTACATTGAGTCAGATGATAATTCTTAAGTAGTTTAAATTATAGTAATTAAAATAATTTTTCTATTAAATTATATAACTAATATTATATTTTTGCAAGTTTTATCCATCTAGGCAGCTCATCCATAGGTTCATAAAGTTCGACAAGAGTGGGTACAATGCTCCACATCTATCGTGAAAGAAAATCCAGATTGAGATTTTAGACATGTGGTTGAGAGAGTGAGATAAACTAAGTAATATTGAATTAGTTATGTTTTTATAAAAACAAACATTATTTGATACTTATTTTACAAATGGATTTTTGGTGAGATGTTGCGCATAATCAGCAGATCCGAAGGAAGCTCGAGACCCGAGGCCAAAACTGCTTGCGAGATATAGTCATCGATATTCGCAAGAAGTGGCAGAGGCTTATATGGATAGACGAGAATGTATGAGCCAAATTGTGTAGAGCCTGGTCCTATCCTGAGTATCTTAGGAAGAGGATGACGGCGAAGCAGAACCAGGCCTTGAACTGTGAAAGCATGAGTACCTCCTTACACACAAGAGGTTCGGTCCCCATAATGAGTATACAAGGTGGACGATAAGATTTATACAATACACTAAAATAATTTCTCTAATTACTTTTTTCCTAACCTTTTTGTATGTTAACAGAGGCTGAAGCTTGGATGAGAACCCACAATCGCT
This sequence comes from Phalaenopsis hybrid cultivar, assembly GCA_002079205.1. NCBI lineage: Eukaryota > Viridiplantae > Streptophyta > Magnoliopsida > Asparagales > Orchidaceae > Phalaenopsis > Phalaenopsis hybrid cultivar. The sequence continues at coordinate 95,377 of JXCR01085043.1, read as the reverse complement.
AAGTTGCATGCCCTACACGTCATTGTCAGGTGGAACACTGGCCATCAACGACAAATCTAGCCATGTCCACCTAAGTTGAATATTTTTTTATTTATTTGTGAAAGTTATTTAAAATCTTATTTCAATGTTACTTAGCCTTTCTAATCTTCTATAGGATGAGTATATGCGCCTGAAGTTATCCGGAGTCAAAGCCCATCAGAAATTGGTAGCTCTAGCAATCAGTCTAACCACTCGGATTTTGAGATCTTGATTGCAGCTCCCAAAGGGAAGGAAAAAGGAGAGTGTATATGGCCTCGATGCACGGGAATTTGTTTACGAGTCTCAGCACTCAAGCTTTGGTTATAAGGCATCATCGGTTGATGACAAGTTCACTAGTCACTAAGGAGTTACGAGCTAACTTCTCTATAGATTAATGTTAGATGGAGTCCAAGCTGAAGTACTCGATGGTGGAGACGGTGCAAGCCAGGGATGTCAATGTGAAGAGAATCGAGGCAACGATTCAGCAGTTGCAATGCCAGGTATGTATGTGTGGCAAGCAACTTATCATCGAGGAAGATGACGCGACGAGTAGGTTTTTATTTATAATTTTTGTAGACATTATTTATATTATTCCCTTTTACTCTGCAGATACTCTTGTTATGATGATTTATTGAGATTTTTTTGTTATATTTGTTTATGATTTTATTCATTTTTACTCTCCATCTGCTCTTGTACATTGTTGGGAGAAGTTGTTGATATAGTTAATATTTTTTTTTATTGCAAATGTAAAATTTGTTTGGCTAGGTCCCCTTGCTTTATAGTTTTTAGGTTGATTCGTGGCCGATTCTTCACCCAATAAATCATTACCGCTAAAAAATCAACTACATGGTTGGCGTCGAGCTGATTAGCTGCAAGTTCAACCGGCAAAGTTAATGGCTAGAAATTCAATCGATAATGATTTACCAACTGAAAATTAACTACAAATCAATCTGTAAAATTAGCTTTTGAAAAACATAGTTGGTAAATCATTATCGACAAGGGTATTTCTAGATGAAAATTTCGAGTTGTATTTAAACAGGCAATACTGATACTAGCTGAAATAAAGAGTGAATTTTGCTTATGTTGTCGGCTAAAAAGACTATCTCCTAACCTTTTATAAGAATCTCAAGAAAATATATAAAATATTTAAAAAATCATGATACTCTCAAAAACACCTTACAGACAAACTAAATTAGCATTATACAGTTTGAAGGCTAAAAAATCAATAAATTCTACACATGAAATTTTTAAAATTTGAACTAGGGTTTTTCAAATCTTAAGCAATACTACATTGTCAACTCTAAGTGTGTTTTTATGCCTACATACACTTTAAACTACTCCACCAAGCCCTAAAAACTTTTCCTCGCTCCCTTAGAAGGAGATCCAAAGCCTAATTGATCTCCATCTAGTGGGTCAAAGTCAGGATACACTATGCACATTACATTTGTGTCAGCTATAAAATCCGATCAGAGTAGCACAAGGTCGAATGAGGAACATTGTATGGACCTTGCTTTTTAAAGAACTAGGTCAGATTTGAGTGATCAAATCACCATGCAAATTAAACAAACTTGATTGTGTGCAAAAAATGAGCACAAGGTTGATCTGCAACCATAAGAAGTATTATTTGAGAATGACTTTTGAAAGCTAAAAATTCCAATGTAAATCACCACTTCTAAGGAATTTTAAAAGATTCTATTCCACTTGACATGATCTAAAATGTTTTTAGAAGAACAATGCATCTTTATCCACTATAAAGATTGAAATCATGTATAAATCATGTATAACCATATATTTTGTAGCTTACTTGAATGTGAATATCCCTGAGATATGGCTCATAGATGCAATAAATCATTTTATTAAGTTGTAAACTCCAAACTATAAACCAATATGGACACCAGTAAAATATTAAGAGTTCAACTCTTGTTTAACATCCTTTGAAGAGCTATCTTCCACTCCCACTTGTTCACAACAATCTACCCCTCAAGTTAGTCATATGTGTTAGTCATCACTTTCACTCAAACGAAAGTATTTCAATGCCATCAAGCAAGCATAACTTGCATGAGTCACACACTATTGGATATTACTAGACCATGATAGATGCCAAGACTACGAGTTGGAGCCATGAATCACATTGAACACACTTCTTAACAAAATCATCAACTCTAACACTCCTTGTTAAGAGAGTGGAAATTCCATACATCCAAGTTAAGCCCAATAAACTAGTGATAGATGCCGAAACTTAAGCCAAATAGTAACAATCATTACACATATGTTAGGAACTCAATTCTTGTTTCACATCCCCATGAAGGTATATTTTGATTTTTTTTAAGCATCTTAACAATCTAATGTTATTAAGCATTAAGTAAAAGAACGTGGTTAGAAGATCACAAAATATAAAAATGTGATAAAGTCGACATTTTTTGTACTGGTTAAATTTCATCAATTCCAAAGTTAAGCATGCTCTTGCGGGAGCACTCTCAGGATGGTTGACCTCGTGAGCAGCTATACCAATGTGATAAAGTCGTAAGGCCATTAGGCCAAAGAGGATAATAACTTGCTGAGTGAGACTCTGGGCTATTTCAACATGCATGTGGAAATGCAAGTGAAGGAAAGGTGCCAATTCGGGTAAAGTAAAACTACATAAATTCATCTTCTGAGCAAGCAAACCATGTAAATTCGTCTTCTGAGCAAGCAAGAATTTCTCATCTCATTTAAGAATTGCTGCTTAAACTGCGTCAGTCCATGTCAAGATTCAAATATGCATAAGCCAAAGTTGACATAAAATATAAAAGTTATAATCACCAAACAGCAAACAAGTCGTTGTAAAGTAGCTTTTTTACTTTCTAGTGAAGTGCATTTTCTCATTTTCCATAAAGTCCTCCTTTTCAATTTTCCCCCCTCTAAGGTTTATAGTGGCTGAAGTACAAAGGCAAGATATGTGGGTGAAAAGAATGTAAGTCTTGAAGGATAAAGAAAGGAGGAAACCCAACATGTCATATTAAAAAAATAAGAAAAGGAAAAAAAAAACAAGATAAAAGAAGAATATGACGAAAGCAAATAAATAAGAATTGAATATACCCATGCCAAAGAAAAGCTAAATGAATTTTCTAACACAGGAAATCCCAAGCACAATGCATCAGGACTTCTGAAACATCAAACCTACCCCCATCTAATGGCTTACAGATTTGAAGTACAAGCAACTATTTATTCAATAAAATCATTATCCAAGGAACCATGCCTGAGTTCATGCTTTGCATCTTATCCAAGGAACCATGCCTTTCTTTGTATGGCATGCACATTCAAATTGATCAAAAAATGGAAACTAGCGAAACATTTTCATCATAGGCGCCATTTGATATTTATCAAAAGGATAAGCATAACAATCTAGCAAATCTTTCACAATTTATTAATTATTAACTTCACAAATTCACTTTCATGAACAAATGCTATGAATCTACAGATAATATGCAGTCCTCAGAAAGCATGTCACAGTTCCTTAAAAACAGAGAAGAATAGATTCCAATACTTACAAAAAGCATTCATTGAGACTATAATATATAAATTGTGAAGCTGCGGACAGGTTAACAGAAAGAGAAGAAGTACCTTGATTAAACTTCCGTGCAAGCCAACCATCTACTCCATCACAAACAAAGCTGAAAGATGCATGAGCAATTTAGAACAATTAACATGCATGGAAAAATCAATTTGGATTTATGTCGGGCAGGTCTACTATGAAAGCTATACATTTATTGAAAGGTTTGATGGAGAAGTTCAGAGATGATAAGGAAAATCTACATTTGATTTTTATTGATTTTAAGCTTACGATAAGGTTCCAAGAGATATCCTTTGGAGTTCTTGAGAAGAAAGGTGTTGATATGACTTATATTCAAGTCATTAAAGATATGTATACTAGATTCTTGAGATTATTGATGTAGAAAAAACTTATGATAAGGTTCCAAGAGATATCCTTTGGAGAGTTCTTGAGGAGAAAGTTTAGAAAAAGCTTACGATAAGGTTCCAAGAGATATCCTTTGGAGAGTTCTTGAGAAGAGAGATTAGAAAAAGCTTACGATAAGGTTCCAAGAGATATCCTTTGGAGAGTTCTCGAGAAGAAAAACTATGACTTATATTCAAGTCATTAAAGATATGTATACTAGAGCTGTTACTTGTGTTCAAACTGACTTATATTCAAGTCATTAAAGATATGTATAGTAGAGTCTACATTTGATTTTTATTGATTTAGACAAGCTTACGATAAGGTTCCAAGAGATATCCTTTGGAGTTCTTGAGAAGAAAGGTGTTGATATGACTTATATTCAAGTCATTAAAGATATGTATACTAGATTCTTGAGAAAGGTGTTGATATGACTTATATTCAAGTCATTAAAGATATGTATACTAGAGTTGTTACTTGCTTTCAAACTGAAGGAGGATTGACCAAATATTTTCCTATTTCTGTTGGATTACATCAGGGATCGTCTTTAAGCCCACATCTTTTTGCTTCAGTTATGGATGGTCTTACTGGACATCTACAGGAGGATGCACCTTGGTGTATGTCNCCCCATCTATTGGCTTACAGATTTAAAGTACGAGCAACTATTTATTCAATAAAATCATTATTTCCAATTCCTAAGTTCATGCTTTGCTTCTTCTCCAAGGAACCATGCCTTTCTTTGTATGGCATGCACATTCAAATTGATCAAAAAATGGAAGCTAGCGAAACATTTTCATCATAGGCGCCATTTGATATTTATCAAAAGTNCCCCATCTATTGGCTTACAGATTTAAAGTACGAGCAACTATTTATTCAATAAAATCATTATTTCCAATTCCTGAGTTCATGCTTTGCTTCTTATCCAAGGAACCATGCCTTTCTTTGTATGGCATGCACATTCAAATTGATCAAAAAATGGAAACTAGCGAAACATTTTCATCATAGGCGCCATTTGATATTTATCAAAAGGATAAGCATAACAATCTAGCAAATCTTTCACAATTTATTAATTATTAACTTCACAAATTTACTTTCATGAACAAATGCTATGAATCTACAGATAATATGCAGTCTTCAGAAAGCATGTCACAGTTCCTTAAAAACAAAGAAGAATAGATTCCAATACTTACAAAAAGCATTCATTGAGACTATAATATATAAATTGTGAAGCTGCGGACAGGTTAACAGAAAGAGAAGAAGTACCTTGATTAAACTTCCGTGCAAGCCAACCATCTACTCCATCACAAACAAAGCTGACAGATGCATGAGAAATTTAGAACAATTAACATGCATGGAAAAATCAATTTGGATNAAGAAGTACCTTGATTAAACTTCCGTGCAAGCCAACCATCTACTCCATCACAAACAAAGCTGACAGATGCATAAGAAATTTAGAACAATTAACATGCATGGAAAAATCAATTTGGATTTATGTCGGGCAGATCTACGATGGAAGTTATACATTTACTTATTTCTCATAATCAATTTAGATTTATGTCGGGCAGGTCTACTATGGAAGCTATACATTTATTGAGAGGCTTGATGGAGAAGTTCAGAGATAATAAGGAGAATCTACATTTGATTTTTATTGATTTAAAAAAAACTTACGGAGAAGTTCAGAGATAATAAGGATAATCTACATTTGATTTTTATTGATTTAGAAAAAGCTTATAATTTGGATTTATGCCGAGCAGGTCTACTATGGAAGCTATACATTTATTGAGAGGTTTGATGGACGATTTATGCCGGGGTTTATGCCAGACAGGTCTACTATGGAAGCTATACATTTATTGAGAGAGAGATAATAAGGAGAATCTACATTTGATTTTTATTGATTTAGAAAAAGCTTACGATAAAGTCTTTATGTCGGGCAGGTCTACTATGGAAGCTATACATTTATTGAGAAGTTTGATGGAGAAGTTCATTATGTCGGGCAGGTCTACTATGGAAGCTATACATTTATTGAGAGGTTTGATGGAGAAGTTTAGATAACAAGGAGATCTACATTTGATTTTTATTGATTTAGAAAAAGCTTACGATAAGCTTCCAAGAGATATCCTTTGGAGAGTTCTTGAGAAAAAAGGTGTTGATATTACTTATATTCAAGTCATTAAAAATATATGTATACTAGAA
>JXCR01085043.1:23150-89116 GCA_002079205.1 Phalaenopsis hybrid cultivar | reverse complement strand
AGGGATCGGCTTTAAGCCCATATCTTTTTGCTTTAGTTATGGATGGTCTTACTGAACATCTACATGAGGATGTACCTTGGTGTATGCCTTTTGCTGATGATATCTTCTCGTGGATAAAACGAGAGAAAAAGCCCAGGAAAAACTTGAATTATGAATGATATCCTTTTCGTGGATAAAACGAGAGAAAAAGCCCAGGAAAAACTTGAATTATGGAGGTGCATTGGAGGAGTTCTAAAGGCCTTCATTTAAGTAGAACTAAAACTGAATACATGGAATGTAATTTTAGTAATAGTAGCTCTAGCGACAGAAGTGTGACTTTGGGTGATCAAATTATTAAAAGGTGTATATAATTTAGATATCTTGGGCCCGTTGTTCAAAGCGATGGTGATATAGATGGGGATGTTAGTAGTAGAATTCAAGTTGGTTGATTGAAGTGGAAGAATGCTTCAGGCCTGTTGTGTGATAAAAAAGTATTGCTTAGACTGAAAGGAAAATTTTATAAGACGGTGGTGAAACTTGCAATGCTCTATGGCGTTGAACGTTGGCCTTTAAAAGAGAAACATAATAAAAAGTTAAGTGTTGCCGAGATGAGAATGATTAGGTGAATGAGTGGCTTTACACTTAGAGACAAAATGCGAAATGTATATATCCGTGATCGGGTTGGTGTAGCTCCTGTGACGGACAAAATTAGAGAAAGTCGTCCTAGATGGTTTGGTCACTTTAAACGTCGACCATCTGATGAACCTATTAGGAGAGTAGATGTTTTAAATTCGATATGTGTTAAGAAAGTCAGAGGTAGACCTAGGAAGACTTGGACTTATTGTATAAAAAATGATCTTAATTTATTAGAACTAAATGAAAATATGACACTAAATAGATATTGTATTAAAAATGATCTTAATTTACTAGAATTAAATGAAAATATGACACTAAATAGGACTCATTGTATTAAAAATGATCTTAATTTACTAGAACTAAATGAAAATATGACACTAAATAGGACGCTATTAAAAATGATCTTAATTTATTAGAACTAAATGAAAATATGACACTAAATAGGATGCAATATTAAAAATGATCTTAATTTACTAGAACTAAATGAAAATATGACACTAAATAGGACGCAATGGTGATGATTTTAATTTACTAGAACTAAATGAAAATATGACACTAAATAGGACGCAATGGAGAAAAATGATTCATGTTGTCGACCCCACGTAGTGGGATTAAGGCTTTGTTGTTGTTGTGTTGTTGTAACGTGCATGGAAAAAACAATTATAAGTCTGTTGATATCGCTTACAGTTTTAAAATTACCTAATGAAGTAAAGGCTTGCAAACCAAAATTTACTGGAAAAGCACAGAGCGAATGCAACAATATTGAGCAGAACTCTCAGATAACCTGCAGATTCGAGTACAGTATTGATCAACAGTTGAAAACAGTAACTAAGAAAATCAAAGAAAAAAAACAAAATTTAAGTTAAACAACCAAGATAAAAATCATAGAAATGCATTATAAAACATTATAAACAACATTTCAGCAGGAACGTGCATCATTTTTTTAAGGAATGTCAAAGAGATCAATAGCCAATAGCATGTCCCTAAGTTAGAACAATAACAAATTAGGTAGATATGCTGAACCAATGAAATTGTGATATCCAACCATTAATTGCAATGATAATATAATTAGATGCAAATATAACAATTACAAACAGAACATCTTGCATAATCAGTATTCCAATACAACAGCAACAATAATAAGCCTTTATCCCACTAAGTGAGGTCGGCTACATAAATAATTTTTCTCCATTGTGTCCTATTGAGTATCATATTTTCATTTAATTCTTATAAATAAAGATCATTTTTTATACAAGCTCAATTCTTTTTAGGTCTAACTCTACTTTCTTAAAATAAGTCAAATATAAAACATCAACTCTCTCAATCGGATCATCAAATGGTCGACGTTTAATGTGATCAATCCATCTAAGACAACTCTCTNCTTCGGGCCTTTTGTGTGATAGAAAAGTACGGCTTAGACTGAAAGGAAAATTTTATAAGACGGTGGTGAGACTTGCAATGCTCTATGGCACTAAATGTTGGCCTATAAAAGAGAAACATAATAATAAGTTAAGTGTTGTCGAGATGAGAATGATTAGGTAGATGAGTGGCTTTACACTTAACAAAATGCAAAATGTATATATCCGTGATAGGATTGGTGTAGCTCCTGCGACGGACAAAATTAGAGAAAGTCGTCTTAGATGGTTTGGTCTCATTAAACGTCGACCATCTGATGAACCTATTAGGAGAATAGACGTTTTAGATTCGACTTGTGTTAATAAAGTCAAAGGTATACCAAGGAATGACATGGGCTTATTGTATAAAAAATGATCTTAATTTACTAGAACTAAATGAAAATATGGCACTAAATAGGACAGGCTTATTGTATAAAAAATGATCTTAATTTATTAGAACTAAATGAAAATATGACACTAAACATGACTCAATGGAGAAAAATGCTTATTGTATAAAAAATGATCTTAATTTACTAGAACTAAATGAAAATATGACACTAAATAGAAGGCAATGGAGAAAAGGATTCATGTTGCCGACCCCACGTAGTGGGATTAAGGCTTTGTTGTTGTTGTTGTTGTTGTTGTTGTAACATGCATGGAAAAAACAATTATAAGTCTGCTGATATCGCTTACAGTTTTAAAATTACCTAATGAAGTAAAGGCTTGCGAACCAAAATTTACTGGAAAAGCACAGAGCAAATGCAACAATATTGAGCAGAACTCTCAGATAACCTGCAGATTCGAGTACAGTATTGATCAAAAGTTGAAACAGTAACTAAAAAAATCAGAGAAAAAAAAAAGATTTGAGTAAAACAACCAAGATAAAAATCATAGAAATGCATTATTTAACATTATAACCAACATTTCAGCAGGAATGTGCATCATTTTTTAAGGAATGTCAAAGAGATCAATAGCCAATAGCATGTCCCTAAGTTAGAACAATAACAAATTAGGGAATTATGTTGAACCAATGAAATCGTGATATCCAACCATTAATTACAATGATAATCAAATTAGATGCAAATATAACAATTACAAATAGAACATCTTGCATAATCAGTATTCCAATACAAAAGCAACAATAATAAGCCATTATCCCACTAAGTGGGGTCGGCTACATAAATCATTTTTCTCCATTGTGTCCTATTGAGTATCATATTTTCATTTAATTCTTATAAATTAAGATCTTTTTTTTTATACAACAAGCCCAACTCTTTTTAGGTCTACCTCTACTTTCTTAAAATAAGTCGAATATAAAACATCAACTCTCTCAATCGGATCATCAGACGGTCAACGTTGAATGTGACCAAACCATGTAAGACAACTCTCTCTAATCTTGTCTGCCACTGAAGCTACACCAACCCTTTCACAGATTTTTTTTTTTTTTGCATTGTCTCTAAGTGTAATGCCACTCGTCCACCTAAGCATTCTCATCTCAACAACACTTGAATTAGTTCTATGCTTCTCTTTTAACGGCCAAAATTATGCACCATAAAGCATTGCAAGTCTCACCACAATCTTATAAAATTTTCCTTCAAGTTTAATTATTACTTTTCTATCACACTATAGACCCGACGCATTCTTCCAACCATCCAACTTGAATTCTACCAATAAAATACTCATTTATATCACTATCACTTTAAACAATAGACCCAAGATATCTAAAATGTTCACTCCTTTTAATGATTTAATCACTCATTGTTACAACTTTGTCACTAGATCTACTAATACTAAAATTACATTCCATATATTTAGCTTTAGATCTACTCAAACGAAGGCCTTTAGACTATAAAGTAAACCACCATAATTCTAGTTTTTTTTTATCTATTTCTCAAGTCTTATCCACAATAAGGATATCATCAACGAAAAGCATACCCCAATCTACAACCTCCTATANCATTTATATCACTATCACTTTAAACAATAGACCCAAGATATCTAAAATGTTCACTCCTTTTAATGATTTAATTACCCATTGTTACAACTCTATCATTAGATCTACTAATACTAAAATTAAATTCCATAAATTTAGCTTTAGATCTACTCAAACAAAGGTCTTTAGACTATAAAGTAAACCACCATAATTCTAGTTTTTTTTTATCTATTTCTCTAGTCTTATCCACAATAAGGATATCATCAACGAAAAGCATACCCCAAGGTACAACCTCCTATAAATTTCCAAGAAGAACATCCATAACTAAAGCAAAAATATATGGGCTAAAAGTCGAATGTTGGCCTATAAAAGAGAAAAATAAATTAGATATCCATGTACCTACTACTAAACAAATTATATTTCAGTATTCTAATGCAAATAACAAAATATAGAACTTTCCAAGTCCTTTATCATAACCATAAATTTAACTCTTAAAATGGAATGATGAAAAACCTTTATCAGCAAATACTTCCAAAGATTTTAAAATAAAGCTATCAAAGACTTCTATATTGCCAAAACCTCGGATCCCTATAACACATACAATTAATTTCTAGTATCTAATTTTCTTTCAAGTTTCCCTTTCATCTCAAAGATATCGTCAAAAGCACACAATAGTTTTGAGGCACTTCTCCATTTTAAACACTCAACCTTAACTTTAGAAGTTATATCAACAATGACAAAAATACATAAAACACGTCACTAGATATTCATTTACCTAATAATAATATTAAATAATTATTGTTATTATCTCACTAAATTAAATTGAAAATCATATACCCGTTCTATTAATTTTGATCCCCCTCTCATATATTCTTTAGGTTGTTCCAATATTTCGCTTGTTTTAGTAAATTTCATTTCCTTTAGCAAAAAAATACAATAGAGCATATCACTTTGAATATCTGCTAGAAGAATCTACATAACTAATACATTTATGAACCAATCAGGTTTATTGTGCAATACAAGAGGCGTGCCTCAACATTATTCAAGAACTTTTGTCATGAGGTGTGCACCTCAGAGTTAGGCGTCAGTGTGCCTTACCTCAATCAGAGAGGCCTGTACCTCATATTTAAAGTTTTGATTGATTATTTTAAAAACAAATATAAATAAAATGTATCTACTAAAAAAAACTTTCCATATAAAAAATTAACTTCATATATTCTGTAAAAACAAAAATTAAAGAAATTAATCTGGTAGTTGTTTCCTTAAGAAAATGCTAGAAAATTTCTTCTGAAACAAATAACCTTGCTTTTGATTGTGAACTACTCTTTAAGCCCACCATGACAAATATTAATTCGAACACTATTTGAACAAGATTCAAACACCATATGAACACGGTTGAGATCATATTCTAGGAAAATTTGAGTCAAATTCAAATATTGTTCAAATCACATTTGAACCATGTGTTTCGACGCAATTATAGGTTCAAACATAGCAAGAACAAGATTTGAATAAGGTTTGTACAGAGTTTGAATAAAGTATAATCCCATAACCAACAATACATCTCAATAAAAAGCATTATATCATCACATAACTTCTAAAATTTAATGGGAAGTATTACATTAAATCAAAATAGTTATAGTATTCTTAAAGTGACGATCATAGCAATAAGACAATGGACAAAAATTTTGACATAACTACAACTTTTTTAATACATCACAGTTGAATTGCCGCACTTTTGTCTTATGTGAGTGTTTTAGTACTTAATACTGGTAAAATCAACCTCTTTATATTTAGTATAATACTTAAGATACTCAACCGTATCTCTATAAATTTCTCAAATCTAACCACATCTATATCAGTATAAAATGCATACATCTATAGTAAATGGATATCGTTAGAGATGTTCTTGAAGATTATTTGAATTTAAATCATTCTCATCAAGAAATTATAAATATATTTTCATTTGTAATTGTAAGTTCAGATAATCAAGCCAAAAATTGAATAAATAATCAAAATTATATTTAAAAGAAAAAATTATATAACCAAATTACTTTATTAAATTTACGGATAAGCAAACGAAAAAGCTATTTATTATTGTAATTTTATTTAATATTATTGCTAGTTTTAATCCATAGGGAAGAGGAACATGGTTGAAACCAAAGGCGAGATAGAAAATTGGAAGAATATTAACATCTTAATATAAGACATGAGAAAGATCAATTTATTATGATGATGATTCTAATGAGAATTCATTGAATGACAAGAGTACTCGAAACTTCAGAATTTATAAATTCTAATCTTAGTTGCTAGTTATATTTGTATTTTTATTTGGGCATGAGAGAAAGAAACTTACTGTCTTGGAAATATATTAACGGTTAATATTTTTACTTTGATATTTGTATGACATTTCTTATTTCATTATTTGATTTTATGATATTAATATATTATCTATTACTTCTTACCTTGATGTTAGTATAATACTTCTTATTTTGCAATATTTATTAATATTGAGATCTACACCACCAAGAGGCTTACATCTCACCTTATCAACAAAAGAATACCTAAATATCCATCTGTGTAATTTTAAATCTTGACAACAATGTTAATCTAATATGTCATTATACAATCAGGACAATTTATTTCAAATTATTGATAAAAGTTCACAAACTTCAACTACATTAACCAAATAAGGAAAAAAAGGGAGTCGCACAAGCAAAAAAAAACTCATATAACTACACCGACTATGAGTTTGTTTGGGGCAGCTGCAGTTTATTAATAAGATGTTGCGCAGCAGCTGCCATAGAAAACTGTTGCATGGAAGCTGGCTGACTGTTTGTAATTGTAGTTTGAAAACAACTGTGTGGCAACTGTTTCTAGATAAATGATCATTCTGCCCCTGTGCAGTAATATTGTTTGTACAAAACTGTCATAGCATTATATTTGATACTTGAGAAGCAAAAATTCACTTCAAAACAAAACAAAAAATAAGATATACACCTCACTTAATAATGAGTATCATGATTACTAAAATAAAGAAAAATCTATTAAAATAATTTTTAATTATATGATAATATTATTTTTAAAATGCAGACGGCATATGTCACGAGCTATATCGTCCTCTAGGGATACTATCTGTTCCCGATCACTCTCGGCAATGGAATCTGTCAACTTGTCTGTCCACCAAAAGAAATCGCATTTTTCTGTGATTCTCCGTCGGCAACTGTAGCAATGTCTCCCGTAGCTATGTGGTTAGCGTGAAGTCAGCAGAGAAGTCTGAATTCCACAGTAACACAGCAATCCTCAGGTCCCAGAAATTCTTGAACCCATCTTTCCTCAAAACTTTAAAAGATAATTCATTAGTCATTACACAAGTTCAAATTGATAAAAGAAGTACTTAATTACACTTTTATGCAGAGATGAGGTCATAAAAAACTCAGTATACCAACCAATTAATCTGCCACTACAATATGGCATCAAACCTTGTAAAAAATTGTTGTCTTTAACCCACGTAATATCAAGCTCGTGTGTGTCACATATGCACATCACAAAAAACAGACCATCTAGAATAATCTCAAAAATTGTATCGCCAAAAAAAAAGTGAGAAACTAGATTGCATTCAATAAGATTTTACAAGTGACACAAATCAATACCAACAAACAGGCTATCCAGAAAAACCCACAAGGTCAAACGTCTCATCATGAAACTCTCAAACCCACCAAAAGAAAAAATAATTAAATGCAAATTGAGAAAAAAACACTTATAAATAGAGTAAAAAAACTTAATCAATCAATATCAAATATAAAAGAAACGGAAATAAACAGGAATTATATTAAATAAACAAGTAAAAATTGAGAAAAAAGTAATTAATTACAGTTCCGTGCAGGCGTGAAATCTCAGAAAACTCAGTAAACTAACCAACGAATCTATCGCTACAAAAAAACAACAACCAACAGACCTTGTAAAAAAAGGACTCTTTGTTGTCTTTAACTCATGTAATACAAAGCTCATGCGCTTCATATATACATATCACCAAAAAATGGGCATCTAGAAAAACCTCAAAAATTGCTACACCAAAAGAAGAGAAAAGTTTGGTTTCCTTCATTAGAATTTCACACATGACGTCAACCAACAGCGACTAACAAGTCATCAAGAAGAACTAATAATGTCAAACATCTCATCATAGACCACACACCCACTAAAAGAAAATCAAGTGGTATGCAAATAAAAAAAACACTTACAAATAACGTGAAAAGCTCAAACAATTAATATCAAATATACAAAGAAAGGAAATAAATAGAAACTGAATAAAATAGAAAGAGTATTGAATAAAGTATAAATAATAATATTAAAAATACTTTGATCACCCTTCTACTATCGCATCCGTAATTTGTTCTCTCAACTCTGCAATCTCGTTTGTACATTCTCCGTCTTTAGTATAAGTGGTGGAAGCATCATTCTCAAGCTGTGACAAAAAATGTCTAAAACGGTACTCAAATGTTTCGGTAGGTACATGTTTATGATCCACGTTTGTCATACGGAAGTTGATGTCGTTAGGAGAAGGATGCAGTCGAATGTATTATGGAGAGTCATTGTGGCAATCACAACATGCACCTATTTGGGAAATGGGTAAGATGACATATCGCGGAATATAACTCATTTCTTCTTCTAAACACCAAAAGTCATCTCAATGATATCGCGTAAAGAGGAATGTCTTTTATTGAACATTTTTTTGCCTCATGTTACATTGTTTGCTCACTCAAAATCAGATGTGTAGTATCTCGTATCAGAATAGGGCTTGAGATACCATCGCTATAAAGGATATTCAAAATTTGCAAGTAGTACTTATCTGATATGTATTGCATGATTAGTATTGCGGGAAAAGTGAATTGTGAAAGTAGTTGAGTCTCAAACATACATGTGGGAGGATGTAAGAAGTTGTACTTATTATTCTGCATTGCAGCTTTGAAAATTCTACTGTCATGCGCACTGCCCTCCAAATTGGTCATAACAAAAATGAAGCACATGTTGAAGTCACATACGACCATGACATTTTGCGGCGAGGACCCACAACAGACGATGAATGTGATCTTCTCATTATTTTGAACACGTGCATTGATGTGTTTTTTATCGATTACTCCAATAAAATTCTAAAAATATAATGATGGGTTCTGTAATAAAGTTGTTTTTTTTTCTAATAAATTTAATAAAATTGAGACATTACCTTAAAAAATGGCATACATTATGCATCGTGTGAAATCTCTGTAAAGGTCCGTTCGAACGTAGGAACTGTTAGTTTTACGACTTGTGAAGAAAAACTTACAAGTGTCTTCAACACCACTGAGAATTGTCTGCAAATTGTTTCGAATGAGTGTTGAAATCACTCAATTGCTCATCGAATTGATTCATTCTGCGATAATATGTAGAGGGTTAATGCCGACACCTCTCGCGAAGTCATCCTGGAAGAGCCAAAAAGTCCATGATTTATGTGTTGTTCGTCCAACTGATAGTTGAATACCTCTGTGTCATGTGAAACATATTACTAAATCTCATTGGATGGCCCGCAAGCAATTCCCCAACACATTTGTCTCCAGCATATAAGGATGTCAAGCAAGGACAGCGATTTATGTACAAAGTTATAACATTTGTACATCAAGCATACGACAGATGCAAATCTCCTGCATCTTTCTCTAGTTGCATGCATGTAGATCAATATCATATCGGCTAACACAGAAGCAACAATGAATTAGTTATAATCATAAAAAGTTACGAAAAATATAATAAACATCAATGAATAAGTCATGTTCCAAGCAGTTGAAAAATCCAAAGCAAAATGAAAAATAATACACAAAAAAAAATGTCTCAGGTGATTGTAAATAAAAAAAAGTCTCTCAAATATTCTTGAAATTTAAAAAATATAGCGGGTGCGCCACCCTACGGTCATCGGGCATCTTGACGAAAAAATCTCTAAGGCTCGGATCTTCAAGCAACTCTGTCGAAAACATGTACAACGGCAGCCTAGAAATTTTCCCAGTTGCATTCAGAATTTGTGGGACCTGATCGACAGAAATTGCTTGAGATGTGTGGAGTTCAGCGCTGTATGAAGTCACCAGCTGTGACATCTGGCTTCTAAGAAAAGCAGCTTCAACTTTCTTCTTATTCTCAACCAGTGGACGCTTACAACGGTAGGTAGACTCAAATTCATGGAGTTCTAGGCCGGGGACTTCGATGAAATCACCAGATTGGTCGTCTCACAAAGTTTCGAGGGTGCCACCAAATCTCTCACTAGAGGGCACATGCATTGTTGTTTGTAGCCACAACACCCCTAAACATACAATTCGGCTTCTCTTTCAACTCAAGATCGATTCCACTGAATTTTTTTTTTTTTTAGCAGGCACCACTACAAATTCATATGAAATCTACTTCAATTTAAAAACAAACTGAAATTAACCAAATTAGTGGATTTGTCAAAAATGCTTATTGCAGTCCTTCTGGACACCACTCCAAAGAAGCATCAATCGTTCGCTTCACCGGATCTCACCCAAGGCAAGTTGATCATTGTTTCAATTCCTTCCAAATTTTTCAATCCTTCTTGAGCTAATCCCACGTGTTTTTTAATTGCAACCTATCGTACTTTGTCTATACTTTCCTTGAATTTTCTGATAATATTTTGTCTCCCTTTCCTTGTTAAAATAAGTTGTAGGTTTATTTTTCAGATCGATCTCTTTGAGGCAAACAAAGTGATAGAATATTATTTTTGTTTCATTGTCCCGCATTACGGGTGAACCGGCCTCTTTGGTCTTAACCATTACATTACTATGATGAGAAAAACATATTAATATAAATAAGAATGCAACATTATATGCACATGCACCCACCAAGTCACCACACACTCCACCACACCTCCACACACCCGACTACACCACAACAACACAACCACACACCACAACGCACACCACCACACACCCCACCACAATACAACACAATCACACACACCACCACACCACTCCACAACAGCACATCCACACACCACACACGACACCACTACACACACCACCACACCTCACACACACCACACACCCCACACACCCCACACACCCCACACACCCTACCACACCACCACACATCCACACACACACCTACCTAAACCCTCCACACACCCAACCACAATTGCACATCCACACACCACACACCACACCACCACACCACACATTAACAGTCTAACCACAAACTCCACAGCACCACACCACACACCACACACAACCACACCACACCACACACCACACACAACCACACACCACAACAACACATCCACACACCACACACAACCACACCACAACAACACATCCACACACAACACTACCACACCTCTATAAACCCTTCACACACCCAACCACAATAGCACATCCACACACCATACCACCACACCACACATTAGCAGCCTAACCACAACACCACAGCACCACGGCACACCTCAACTCATAATTCATCCGTTAGTGTTGTAATTCATTAAATAAAAAAGAAAAACTTAATGTTCTAAGCAAAACTACAACTGTGAAAATTATTGAAACGATATTTATCACTACACAAGATAACCCCTATTTTATAGAACGGTTCCTTTAAACCTAATTATAAAGATTCCTAACAATATTCTATTCTAGATAACAGAGAGAAGATTGACATTTTTATATTTGGCATAAACATTATGCCTTAAGATTCTCAGCATTTGCTGGGCTATAATGAATGGCTTCAACACAATTAATATACTTTTCTTTTGCAATATACACATTCTAATAATCTGCAACTTTAGCTACTCTAGGTAAAGTACCATTTATTTTTTAATGCAACTTCAATTTGGATATACTTGCTTATTGCTTACCCATCGCCTCTTCCATTCATTTTAAGAATATTTTCAACTTCACTTCTATTTTTATGAAATGAAAAAGGCAACTTCTGCAATTAAAAACTATTATAATATTATGATTTGGGCAAATACATACAAACGACAACAAACCACCACACCACAGCACAACGGCACACCACAACACCACAGCAGGCCTCCTCTCATGCTTAAAATTCTTCAAATCCAACACCAAATTTCAACTCAAAAACAAAACCATTCACATATGTCAGCAGGCCTCCTAACAAGATTGTAGTTGATCATAACACTTCATGCCAACTCAAAAACAAATTCAACACCTGCTCGTCTTCTCAAATTCTAAAATAGTAGCCAAAACCCCACCAAACCAAAAACAAAATCATTCATAGATGCAAACACCACCACAAAAACAACACCCGAAAACAAATCCAAACCCCACCATACCAATAGCAAAACCATTCACAAATGCAAAAAACCGAAACAGCAACCAAAACTAATTCCCCATCAGGCCTCCTCTATTTCTCAAATTCTCACTCAAATATCAAATTACAACTCAAAACCATCACCAATTCCAACTAAAAAATCAAAATCGCAGCATCAGCGGTCGAAACCGCCCTAATTATAAATGTACAAAATCTCAAAAACGCTGAAACTTTCTAAAAAATTAGTGCTACGCAAAAAACAAAAGAAGCCCATTAAGAAAATTCACGATGAAACTCTGTGCAAACCAATGCGGATAACAAAGCAAATCCACCTAAGTGATAGAGGATACAGGAAGAAGAAGCAAACGTCTAGAAACTTCCTCACAAGTGTTGGGGAACGAAGTTAAGGAAGACGAGCACATACGGGGGCGAGGATGAGTGGAGCATAGGAGAAAACGCGAGAGCTCCGGAGCGGGTTTAGGCAAAAGACGCGAAGTCAGGGTAGAACAATACACAAAGTCGTGGTAGAACCATACGCTAAGCCGAGGGCACCTAAGTAAAAATGAGTGGGGCATAGAAGAAAAGAGGGTCGTGAGGTAGAACACGCGGCCCGCACTTAACCGAAAACACAACGTATTGTAGCTCCCCCCCCCCCAACGCGGCAATTTGGNACCCCCACCCCCAACGCGGCAATTCGGTGGTTTGAAACTGCACCGCGGCTCGGATGCACCCCTAAACGGACCCTAAGAGACATCTAAACTTTAAATATCTTCAATGTGTAGAAAATTTAACATCAAGTTTCACCAAATTAAACAAAGAGACTACAACTTAATACTCAAGCCCAGAATAGCTAAATCAAAATAACATTAGATGCAAAACATATACAAAGAAAACTATAATGACAAACTTATTTTTGTGATAGAACAACACCATAGATAACCATCCTAAATATTAACAATAAAGACTAATGCAAAATAAGCCTTCCGGCCCAAAGCTTAAGTATAAGTACAAAGTTTGACAATTCATGAAGAAAAGAGTGGATACATATCATTTACATGTTATATTTAATGTAAATAATAGTAAAATACTAAAATGTAACTTAAACAAGCATCATGATCGATGATGATCAAGCAATTAGTCATCACAGCTAAGGCTATGAAAAATGTTGATGATAAGCAAAAGCTTTCAGAAGAATTGGAATATTACAAGGTCAATTTAATTTCAAATACTCATGTAGGTTATCAAAGTACCCCCGAGATATATAAAGCATTCGAACATAGCATAAAACCATTGCAAGCTTGCCAAGTAAACTCACCAAGAATATTTGGGATGTAAATATACACAGATGTTCTCTTTTCAGTAGTTGTATGAGCCATCAAAGCTTCTTCAAAAAAAAATCACCTTCCAAAAGAATTTGATCTTCCACCAACCTATAATTTTCAACATTCTTGCATGTTAAAAGCCAATACAAAAGAAAATAGAAAAACCGAAAGAAAAAATTTTAAGATTCTACATTATAANAAAAAAAAATCACCTTCCAAAAGAATTTGATCTTCCACCAACCTATAATTTTCAACATTCTTGCATGTTAAAGGCCAATACAAAAGAAAATAGAAAAAACGAAAGAAAAAATTTTAAGATTCAACATTATAGACTCCTAAAATAATATAAATAGATGAATCGAGTAGATTTGCATAATCACTTGACAAAACAAGAAAAATGTGCTAGTGCACAACCCAGACGTAAGAGAAAAAGGAAAGATTAAAATATAGTCAATGTCATTAAAATAACAATTACTTGCTAATTGAAAAAACACAGATAACAAGCATTTAACTCAGAGAGCAACTGATTCATACATAATAATAACGAAGTTCGAAGTGAAATTTAAATTTCACCAAGCCTATACATGCAGAAACAAGAGGTACAAAAGCAACACGTACACAATTCATGCCGGACAGAGAAAGCAATAATCTAAAATCAAATACATTGAAGGGACACTAGATAATCGCAATTCTAAGACTATAACAACCATGATGGCGATGGGGAATAGACAAAACATGTTCAAAAAGAAAAGGCCAAAAAAGAGAGAGAAAATAAAAAGGATGTCAACGCACCAAAAAAAAGAAAAAAAAATTTATACATGTTCCACAACTTGATGGCTACATTCGGTTGCGGCTACTAGAAAACTTCGAAGGAAAACCTAGGTCGACCTGTGTAGCGCATTTCCTTCCGTAGGCCAAAACTAAGGTTCCTCAGCTTAACAGTTAGGTAAAGTGAAAGCTCCAAGTTAAGGTGCCTTTTAGAGGCTGTTTGGAAGCAGTATTCGAGCAGGCTTTAAGCAGTATTTAACATAAATCTTACAGGAGCTCATATCCGTTTTTCCTTACATTTGGATTCAGTAAATCCCGTTGGATGGCAATTTTACGGAATTAATTGGTGTGAGAAAGACGAGGGTTACCTTCCTCAGTGGATTCGGTATTTGGTTAGGAGCAGACAAAGAGTGGAGTTTCGAATGTCTTCGCAGACCGCGATGCGATCCCCTCGTTGCCGAGCTACAATGGCGACTTCACCGCTCGCGACTATAAAATGGATGGGGTTCCGGCCCGAGGGAGGGAATGAGAAAGTATAGGCGATATTTTCGCGCAGGGTGTAAACCAGTAGAGATTGCTCTTGAGTAGTGTAAACGAGTCGAGAGTCACATGGTTTGAATTTGAACCATATTTAGGTCAAATTTGATTTTATGAGTTTCGATTGGCTCCAGTTAACTTATTTATTATTAAAAAAATATTAATAAAATAATAAATATAATAAATAATGTTGTGTGTCAGAAGATTGATGATGGTAGGGTGATAATTTAACTAAGATTCATCACAAAAAAATAAAAGAAAAATAGTAGAAGAATATACCACGATTTCTTAATTGCAAAAATTTTGGAAAGAGAAAAAATCACGAGATCTAGTCGTCTAGCTCAATCAAAATAATCTACTATGTTATTATGAGTACATAGGCTCACTCTTCTCTTGAATTAGATAAGATGAAAATACAATATTGACAATAGTATATGTATCGCAGGAATTCAATTGTGATAGCTATAATGTAACTACAAGTAATGAAATTCTTAGCACGATGGTGATATTAGGACAAAAAGGTTATACTTGATTGCTACAAGGGCAATAGTCTACCACAAATGATGTTGGTGGTTATTGTAATAGTATTAATTTGTCATAGAGATTATAGTAGTTGGTTATATAGATCGTACAGGGGAGCTGCAATAGAGTTAGTTCGCCACAAAAGCCCTAGTTAGAAGTTGCAGTGGCAATTAGCCACACAGGACATAGTTAGCCACATAAGGCATAGTGATGAGTTGTGGTAGCGTTAGTTGATCGCAAAGACCATAGTTGAAAGTTGCAATAGCATTAAGTGACATGTCTATAAATGTGTTATTTTTATATATATTTGTTAAGCTCATTTTTAATGATATTGCATACTAATGGAAGATATTTTCCATATTTTTTTTTTGTTTCAAGTACAAGAGATGAAATTTTAGAGAAAAAGGAGCGAAATCAGAGTAAAATGATGTCAATTGGAGTAAGGTAGCATAAAATGAACTGGCGCCTCAGCGCCAGACTCTGTATGTGGAAACTGAGAGCCCGACGCCATGTCGTCAGTATCTGGCGCCTAGTTGTCAGTTATACTGGGCTTCTAGAATGTTGGCGCCTAGGGGCAACAGTTGAGCGTTTGGACGCTGGAATCAGTTCTTAATTTTATGCATTTAATTTGGACGAATTTTGAAGAGGCATCTAAGGCGACTCTTGGGAATTTTGAGAGTTACTTAAAAAGGAGTCAAGAGACATCCAAGAGGTGTGTGAATGGGGGTCAGTGTGAAGAGGAGGCTTTTACGATGGTGTGAGGGATAGCTTTTGGTGTGTGTGTCTCTTGGAGTAAAATTGTAAGGGAGTTGAGAAATCACCAAAGAAATTTCAAAGGATTTGCTTGAGGAGAAGTTTAAAATAAGTACTTTGTATTTTTATTTGAATTTTGTTTATTTTGTAAACCAAAATTTTAATATAAATCACGTTTTGTTGTGTTACTCCCATGAGATCTGAGTTGTTTTCTTTATATTTCTCATTGTAATAAGAATTAATCATGTGTAGGGTTAGAATTTGTTAAGATTTCGCTTATTCCATACTTGTGATGATTCATTACTTCATACTTAATTTACCTAATCAATCTGGCCAATTTGTATTTTAAAACTTATTGTGAAGTCATAACGACCTGGAAGGGCTATGTATTCCTCAATTAGTAAGAATCATATTAATCTAATGGGTGATAAGGTAGCCTATTGGTTAGTGCAAATAGATAGGGAGATAAGCTTTGATGGGCGTAAATTGGTGATTCTAGGGTGACAAGTTAGGCCTTAACCAATTTGATCTAGAGTTCTGAATTTAAGGATCGATTAGTCCTAAAGAGATGGCTCAGTGGGTAATCTAGAGTGACAGGCGATGTGCCCCTAATGTTTGTTGTTTTTCCCTGTATTCTATGTTAATTTAAATCCCCGGTACAATGCCAAAAACTTGACCCGTCCCGAAATTACGCAGTAATTTAGTTTTCAAAAATATGGCCAATAACTTGACCCAATTTATATTAAATAGTTAATGTGAAAATTTCAATTGTTATATAAAATATATAAAACAGTTCACCACTAGTGGGTCTATGCAAGTGCATGTATCGCTTCAAGTAATATAGGGCTTTATTTAAAAACCCCAGTATTGATCTCATAGAGAAGTGCAGTAAGAAATCTTTTAGGCTAATTCTAGTCTACTACTATGAAGTCTTAATATGGAAGATGGAAATTCTTATGATAATAACATGAATCACAATATTCAAACTATTAAAAGTAAAGTAAGAAAGACTAATTAAAATGTGTTTAATGAATGTTAATAGAAATGTAACTAAAAGAATAAGTTTACTGAACTTCAAAATTAAATTACTCAGACTAAACAAAGTTTTGTGACGAAGAGTTCAAATTTAATAAAACATTCTTCCCCTTTACAATGAGTATATGGTTTGTGAACAAATTAAAATCATTGAAAAATATATAAAAATTATTTTGTGTCAAATATGAGCAATCTTATTCTTTACATTTCTCATAATGTTGTAAAGAACGTTGCTAATCCAGAGTTTGGTCTCTAATTTCGTGGTTAGGCTGGAAGGATACTGACAGCCACTTCAGAGCTCTCACTACTTCCTCACCTGAGGGCTAACAATCTCGCATCACTATCCAATCAACTAGACCAAATTGGGGATTTTAATCTATCACCTTAAAATCTCCAATTATGCATTCAATAAAGTATATTTCCTTATTTATTTGTACTCAATTTCATGGATGACATACTCTCCCATGAAATCAAAAGTGATTTTCCCCATGTTGTAGAAATCACAGCCTTTCGGAACATATGTTTCTCAACACATTTTAACATTTCAATTGATCAGATCTAAAAGTAAATGAAGATCGGAGTTCGAATCATCACAAATTATTGACACTTAAAACTGTATAGAATAAAATCAATTCTTCACAAAACCATATCTCAAAGTAGGGAGAAGGATAAAGAAGACTACTCAGAATTCATATGAATAATACGAACAAACATGAATTTCATATACAAAAACAAGTTTACAAAATAAATAAAGAAAAGAACACAACTTATCTCACAATCCTTCCCAAGCAAATCCCTAGAAGTTCTCTTCAAGCAATTTCCCCCTTTACAAGTGCTCTCATTCTCTCCTAGAAATGCAATGAATAAGAAATATGTCACCTTACCTCTCCTTTTACAATCTTTGAAGAAAATCTCCAAGCCCTTACTCTCACTCTCACGCCACACACACAAACACACACACAAAACTCAAGCCCATACAACTCTTCTTCAAGCCCTAGACTTCCCTCTCTTTTATAAAAGGCTGCCTTCCTTCAAAAAGAATTAAAAATTCCCTCCAAAATTCTAACCAAGAGTCAACTCTTTTAAATTCAAAATACATGTACATTGATCCAAGAGACATATCCCTTCATAAAAGAACCTTCCAAAGTGTCTAGATGCATTGAATCACTCCAAGGGGTGTTTAGAACAAGTGTCCCTTTGAAAATTCACCCAAATTTTGTCTCGAATCGCCTTAATCCGCCAAAAGTCATCTTTGGCGCATCACACACCAGTTTTGGAGCATCATGCTCCAGATCTTTAGATTTTTGTGCATCATGCGCCGGTTTAGCGCATCGTGCAGCAGCCCAATTGTTTTGCTCAGTTTCGCCCTGTTTCAGTTATATTTTGCTCTTAACAAATATACCTACAAAATAAGCATGAAAAAAATCTTTCTTTAAAGCATAATTTCATTCAAAAACATGTGAGAAATGTAGTAGATTAAGCATATAATGACATATAGAAATGTTCCAAGTCAGAATTTTCTTTCTTACTCGTTTTTACTCCAAATTGCACTGGTTTTACTTCATTTTTTCTAGAAGTTCATTTCTTGTACCTAAAACTAAAAATATGCAAAATATCTTCCTTTAAAGAGTAATATCATTAAAAATCATTAAAATTTGGCATAAATATATATGAAAAAATGGGTAATTTTTAGGCATGTTAATTCCCCCAAACTTAAATCTTACTTGTCCTCAAGTAACCCTTTTACTATGTAAAAATATGACTTAGGAAAGAGATTAACTTATAAAATTATATACTTTAGTTTAATAAATAAAATAGTAAAATTTATGAAAAATGTTTATTGACTTAGATTTAAACTCTAAGTCTAAGAGTACTTAGTAATCAAATTTAAGATTTTTGAATCTTTATTCATTTCAAGAAGAATTGCAATTTGTCATATAGATGATACTTAAAACATTCATATGAAAAAAAACTTCATGAAAACTTTACTGGTAATGCTACTAATACTCCAATACCAGCCCTTCATTTGACTCTTGTATGGATCATTTGGCGAAGGTGCTAAAACATTATGAAGAGACTAACCTTATTCTAAATTTAGAGAAATGTTAATTTATGGTCCCAGGAGGAAATGTTTTAAGACAAAAAATATCTTAAAAAGGCATAGAAGTAGACCCATCAAAAGTACAAGTTGTTAAAAAACTATCACCACCCACTAATGTGAGAGGAGTTCGAAGTTTTCTTGGACATACTGGATTTTGTAGACAATACATAAAAGATTTTTCTAAAATTACCAAACCTATATGATGTCTCTTGGAAAAAAGATGTCATATTCAAATTTAATCAAGAATCCTTAAAAGCCTTTAACACTATGAATAAGAAGTTAGTCACTGCTCTTATGATTGTCTCACCATTTTGAGGGGGACCATTTGCACTAATGTGTGACACCAGTGACTATGCTATCGAAGCAGTTTTAGGAATACAAGATGATAAGGTATTTAAGGCTATATACTATGCCAGCAAGGCTCATCATTAAGCTCAAATTAATTAAGTTAGTACTAAGAAGGAGCTTTTCATGATAAAATATGATTTTGATAAATTTAGATTTTATTTGACTGGAACTAAATGCACTATTTACACATACCATTTTAATATTCAATATATGATGTCAAAAAGGGCACCAAGCCCAAATTAATCAGATCGATCATTTTAATATAAGAATTCGATATTAAAGTAGTAGATGGGAAGGGCACTGAAAAATCAAATAGGCGATCATTTGTTCAGACCTAGTCATGAAAATTCATGTGCTTTTGAAAAAGAGATTAGTGAGAATTTTCCTGATGAACATCATTTAGCTATTACTAAAAGACATATTCCATGGTATGCTAACATAGTTAATTATATAGTTAACAATATTATGCTATATGATCTGTCATTCCATCAACGAAAAAGCTTTATCCAAGATGCCATATATTATTTTTAGGATGGACCATATTTTTATAGTAAATGCAAGGAACAAGTGATGAGGAGTGTATACTTATAGAAGAAATCCTTCAAATTATTTGTAAGAGTCGTGATTTTGAATTTGGGGAGACATTTTGGAGTTTACAAACCTGTTTCTAAGATTTTACAATATGGATTTTGCTGACCTACTCTATTTAAGGATTGAAACATATATATCAAATCTAGTGATCGATGCAAGAGAGTAGGTAAATTTCTAAGCGCGAGGAAATGCCCATGAAGTTCTCTTTGGAGATTAAAATATTTGATGTTTAGAGTTTAGATTTTATAGGACCCTTCGTACCTTTGTTTGGTAATATATATAGTTTGATAGTTGTTGACTATGTCTCAAAATGAATTAAGGTAGTGGCTTTACCCAATTGTGATGTTTAAAGTGTTGCTAAATTTTTAAAGAAAAATATCAATAGTAGATTTGGAATTCAATGATAGAAAGAGCCACTTTATAAATAGAAGAATTGAGGCATTAGTTGCTAAATATGGAATTAAACATCAGATTGCCACATCATATCATCCCACAACTAGTGGTTTAGATGAAGTGTCGAACCATGAGGCTAAGAGGATCTTAGAAAAGACTGTAAAACCTAATAGGAAAGAGTGGTCTTTAAAATTAGATGATGCATTATGGGCCTACAGAACTACTTATAAAACATTTATAGGAATGTCACCATATAGACTCATATTTTATAAAGTTTATTACTTACCAGCAGAGTTAGAACATAAAGCTTATTGGGATGTTAAATAATTCAATTAAACTATGAAGGAAGCTACTGAAAAGGGATTACTACATCTTGAAGAAATTAGGCAAGAATCTTACGAAAATTGCAAAATTTATAAAGAGAAATTAAAGAAATGACATGATCGAAATATTCTTAGGAAGGATTTTGAGTCTGGACCGGCAACTTTTCTAATTAATTCTTAATTAAAACTATTTCCTAGAAAACTTAAGTCTAGATGGTTAGGACCATTTACTATATTAAGAGTTTATCCTTTTGATTCTATTGATAATAAAGATCATAAAAGTGGTAGAAAATTTAAAGTAAATGGACAGAGACTTAAACCTTATTTAAGAGGATGTCGGTCGCCAAGTTAGAATTTGTTGGTAGCTGGGATGGATATCCCGATGCCCGCTTTAATTATATGTATATATATATATATATATATATATATATATATATATATATATATATAATATTGTAAAGTAATATTTTAAGCTTTAAAAATAAAATATCGAACCAATCTCATATCCTCAGTAGTTTAAATAAACGAGCATAATATCACAAGCAATGCAACAATCCCGAAGGGTAGACACACTACTCTCTGGTAAAACTCGATTAAATAAACTAAAGAATTTATGACATTCGTTTAAGTCTGCGAAAAAAAAATTTATGTTGACCAACAAGTTCCCCTATTTAATATGAAAAAATTAAATATGTTTTATATTAAGATGAATTCTTAAAAGTTTCTTATAAGGGTAAACCCCTATAGTTAATTACATCTTAGATAACCGCACCTAAGAAAACTCTCAATAAAAATCAGGGGATATTGTCTTAAGAAATTTCAAAAGATAGGACTTTTCAAAAGATCGGAGAAAGAAGTGTGAAATGGGAATGACTCAAATTTGGAACTTTTATTTTGGAATCCAAAGGAGGAAGGACTAGAAGATGTCACAGATCCTGAGGAGAACCTCAATGACTTCCCAAGTCATCCTATGGTTTTGCTTCAATTTCAAGAAGAAAAGTTATTTAAATGTTACATCATGTCAATTTTATTAACTAAGGCTTACATTAATGCGAGACAGTCGCAGAAATAATCTGGAAGATGTGAGGATTTAGGTCGTGATAAATGGGGACCTCGGAATCCTAAATCGAGTTAGGGCTTAAATTGCA
The DNA here is from genome assembly GCA_002079205.1 of Phalaenopsis hybrid cultivar. Lineage (NCBI taxonomy): Eukaryota > Viridiplantae > Streptophyta > Magnoliopsida > Asparagales > Orchidaceae > Phalaenopsis > Phalaenopsis hybrid cultivar. Next base: position 67,035 of record JXCR01085043.1, on the reverse strand, counting down.
CAACACGATTGTGCAAAGGCCTAAAGAGAGAGTTGAGGATTTACGTTGCATTAGGCGAACGATCTCAAAATTCTATGACTTGTTGTTTAATTCTAAGGAAAGATATGTTGTTGTAGATCCTCCTGATATTGTAGATCTTTCTGCTGTTAAAAAAGACTGCCCACAAAATTACCTCCAAGCTTCTTGGTGAAGTAGTTGTCTTAAATTCTAAGGTTTAAAGGTTTAAATGACATGTTTTTAAAGTTCAATTAGGGGGGTTAAAGTTGATTAGAGCGACACCTGTTAGGATTCCACGGTTCTTTTGTTCTGGTATCACTATTTTCTTTTGAATCAACTTAGCTTAAATGAGTTGTGAACCTCATTTAAACTGGGGAGATCTCGTTAGCAACTGTGGGTTACCTTCTTCGAGGGTCTCCCATAAATTCAAAATGACGTTTTATGTTTTTTGACATTTCAAAAGATTTATGGTTACCTTTGAAACAATTTGTTTTAGGTTTTTTGAAATTGTTGATTAATTTTGAAAAGTTGTTTTGATTTTTGCAAGTAAAGTAAGGTGCATAACCAAACAGTTATAATATTTTGCAACGAAAGTAAATTGTAAAAAGTAAAGTGATAGAAATTAAGTAACATTATAAAAGCGTACCTGTCATCTTCTCAGCATTCCAGTTGAAAGATTAGCTTTTGCAACATGTATATAATTTTGCAGGGAATTAAATAAATTGCAAGAGTAGATGAATGTGTATCTAACATACCTTAAACTATGACTTATCGAATCCCAAAAGATTGAAGCAGGGAATTTTAGAACAAAATATAGCAAGTTCAATTTGTCCTCCGAAATACCCAAGAGATTTCAAATTATACGGGGAATAACCTTGCACAATTTTAAATATTTATTGAAACATTTCAAGTTCATTTTGAACTTATCATACAGTTCATTTAATCATCCAAGGTCAAGTTAAAACTACTTTGTTACTCGGTGAACTTTAACATTTTTATTATCCTAAGGACAAGACACTCAATTAATTAGTTGATATTTCATTTAAGAGTTATGTAGGTGATTGCCCCTAAAGCAAGTTTAAGTCCTTAAAGATTTTTTACCCACCACTAAAGTTGGGATCGTAATGTTTAGAAATGTTTATAATTAACCATGTTATTTTTTTCTCTAAATCTCATCAAATTAGTTTAAATGTCGAGCTTAGATCACTACCAAGACCTTAACAATCTCAATGGGAGAAAATGACAATTGTTGAAATTTTAGTTTACATGGTATTTATTCTTATTGAAAGATCATAACATCATCAATTGTGGGCATAAAATAAGTGAACCACCATCTCCCTAACTTAAGCACATCACTTTAGAATCATTTGATTTTGATTAACTTCCAAATTTCGATAATTTAAAAAATTATAATTTTACTCTTATTATGGAAAGGTGACAAATTGGTTTCTACCTTTTAACCCCTCATGTTTCAATCATTTAAGAGTATTCATTATGATCAAAATTACTCATTTTCCCTTTGATTAATCCTAAATTTTGATTAAGGTACCAAAATCCAAAATCAACATTTTGCCCTATGGGCCCTTCACTTCATAACTCATTAAGCATAATTCAAATGAATCTGAAAAATTTTAAATTACCCTGTCCATGGGGCAATTAAAGCATCAGAGGAGAAAATGTGGTTTCCAAATTTTTATTCAATTTAAATAATTATTTTAACTTAAAAAATATGATTTTCAACAATAATTTATTTAATCAATCAAAATAAAGTTTTTTTTTTATTTGTGGGAAAAACTATTAAAGGTTCACCTAGGTTAGAGAAACACTTAAGGAAAATTTCATGATTTTTTGAATTAATTTTTAATTTAATTTTATAATTGTTTATTGATTTTTAGTGATTTAATTAAATGAAAAATATGTTTTAATTACAAAATTATTTTTTATATTTTTAATAATCCTCTCTGAGTTTAGGGAACTCAGATAAATAAATCTTATATTCTTATGATTTTTAATTTATTTATTATAATTATTTTAATGAAAAATAAGAAAAATACATTTTAGGTCTTTAAAAATTTATTTTTAACTTAGAAAAATTGGGAAAAATATTTTAATGAGTCCCAAGTGATAAGAAAACTATTAGGCACATTTTTAAATACTTTTGTATTTTTGGAATTTTTAATTATTTTTAATTTAAAATATAGTTCAAAAATGAAGTATTTTCTCTAAAATAATTTTTATTTTTTTAAAGTGCCCCTGATCACAAGGAAATCATAAAATAACTTTTCATAATTTTACTAACTGTATTTAATTTAATATAATTATTTTTGTACAAAAATACAATTTTTCTCATAAAATCAACTTTAATGCTCAAACTTAATCAAATAATTTTCAAAATTTTAAAGAAAGTCAACATGATTTTTCTACACAATGTGGAATTAATTTTATTAATTTTTGGTTAATATTTAATTTAAATAAATTAATACAAATTATACACATTTAATTAATTATAGAAATGCACAAAAATATTCAAACCATCATGGTATTTTTCCTAAGCTCCTCTAACCACATGAAATCTACTAAAATTTATCTCATAATTTTCCAAGTGATATTTTAATTTATAAAATAAATGTAAGCCAAAATATTTATCCAAGCTTGAAAATTAGGGTTACAAGCATAAATATGCTCTCTAACCTTGAAAAAATCTGAGAACATCCCCTCTGTCATCAGGAATAAACACTAAAAATTTCAACCCATGGTGTGCAATAATTAATCAAAATAAATTAAAATACCACAGAGGCTATTTAATTAATTAAAAATCAGAGAGTCAACAAATAATTTGTACTTTTGGTCCATATTATTCTTCTATGTTCACTGAGCAAGATTATATTTTTATTTTATTTTTATAATTTTTCTATGAAAATTTATGAATTTTCAAAGTTCTAGAATTTATTTAATTCATAAAAGCCTAATTTTCTAGTTATCCAGCTCAGCGTCAGCGCATTCTACGGCATGTCGAACTTTACACCCTGTGCTCCGCTATTTGATGTTGATAACCACCTCAATGCCACACACCTCATCGTTTTGTTCCATCCACTCGTATGATGCCTCTGCGGTCGTTAGATTGATACACACGTGAATGGAGGTCATGCGTTCATCATCCCCCATCTCCCTAACCCAAGAGCCGTTCAACTTCAAACCTTAAGATCTCTCTCGATATTCAAACAAATCACATAGGGGTTTTTCTTACACCTTCATCTACTCAAGACGAACACATACATATGGTTAAAATGCTATGAAATACAGTCTATACACACGAAGAATCAAATTAAGCTCAATTAAAGGTGAGAGCTCAATACCTTTATCAGAGAGGGGAGGCCTCAATCAGATGGTTGGAGAAGCTTCAGAGGAGTCCAACTAACCTTCAGATGAGCTCCTGGGCTGTGGTGAATGGCCTAGGTATGATTTTGACCAAGGTTGATTTCAGGTGTTGGTCTAGAGCTAGGTTAGAGGCTCTTTATGATGGGGCTTTTGTGGGGGATCAACTCCTCTCACTCTAGGGATGGTGTGTCCAAAGTTAATTAGAATTTTGTAGACTGTGGAGGTGTGGGGAAATATGTCTTGGTTTTTTGTGAATTTTGAACTCAAAATTGAGCTTTCACAGAGCAATCCAGAGAAGTAAAATGGCGGGCTTGAGCTTAGGAGTTCTTGGAGAATGTCTGGATCCAAGGAAATTGGCAAGCTCTCTATTTGCCCATGGAGGAGGTGTTCAGAGGGGGAAAATTGTGAGATTGAGCTTAGGAGTTCTTGGAGAGTGTCTGAAAATAATTGAGCAAAGTTTCCTCAAGGAAATTGATAAGCTTTCTATTTGGTCATGGAGGAGGTTGTTTAAACAGAGGGGGAATGAGTGATCGGCTGGGGCAATTGATGGGTGCAAAACAATGCTTAGGTGGAGGGTAGCGGAATGCTAAAGACCAATTGGAGTTGGCCAGCTTGGATGGGTGAGTTTGGGTTTAGATTGGGTGGGGTTGGCTCTCAATTTTGGCTCCTCCAACAACTAGAATGGCTTGTCAGGCCTGAGGTGGTGGTCAGGGGAGCCAATGAGCCGTCCCTCAAGGCATTTAATTGGATTAGTGATAGTTTTTGGCAAAGATCTCCTTGGCTTAGTCTTTTAAGGAAATAAATCCCTTATTTTGGGGGACCCTTGGTCCATGGCTCATATAGGGTGGGCTAGATGGGTCTAGCCTGGTCATTAGAGTCCACTTGGTGGCTTTAGGGGTCTTAGGTTGACCACTTTATTTAAGTTTGGTTACATTAGGTCATGGTTCAATTTTGAGTTCAAGTTGGGTTAGGTTGGGCTACTCATAACATTTGACTTAATTGATTGATCAAGATTATTGACCAAATGAAAATATGGTGAGATTTTCATACTTATTTTACATTGATTTTGATGATATTGCTCTTTAAAGAAAGGTATTTTGCATGTTTTTGGTTTCAGGAACAAGAAATGGACTTTTGGAGAAAAAGAAACAAAAATGGTGTAATTTGGAGAAAAAACGAGCAAAAAATGAAATTTTGTCCTGTCACCTTTCAATAAGTCATTCGATGCTTAATCTATTTTACACTTCTTACATATATTTGAATGAGATTACACTTTAAAGGAAGGTTTCTTTCATGCTTATTTTGTAGGGATATATGTTAGGAACACAACAAAACTGAAATTGGGCGAAATGGAGCTAAAATAAAGCCAAACGGAGCGAAATGGTGGAGTTGCGCAGTCTGCTCACCGATGGCGCCCAAAACGGCGTCGACGGCGAGATTTACCCGAGAAGACCGAAAATGATAGAAAAGCTCGCCAACAACGCCCTCGAGCCTGCCGACGGTGCCCGGGACGACTATGGACCGACTTTTGGCAGTTATGGGCTCAGATTTAACGTATTTGGACGCTTTGAAAGGATTCTTGTGGCAACTCTTCAAACTTCGTACCTACAATTTAAAAGAATGAATTTAGGTTAGAGAAAGAGTATTTGTGTGAGAGGAATGTTAGGAAAAGTGTGGAGAAAGTTTAGGGTTTTTAGAATAGGAGTAGAAAAGGATATTTCTACTCTTTTGCAGAGATTGAAGAGGAGATTTTGAGAAAATTTGTAAGGAGATATTCTAGCATTGCATGGATTGGCGGGAGACTTTATGAAAGAGATATTCGTCTTTCTTTCAAAGGAAAAAAGCTAAGTATTGTGTTCTTCATTATCTTTGATTTTTGTAAACACTTCTCTAGTGGATTTGCTTTTGTTAAATGAAGTTTCCGTTGTGTTTTCTTCGTGCTTTGTGATGGGCTTCTCTACTCTCTCTTCTGGTTTGGAAATAATGGCATGAGAAGATTGTGATGGGCTTCTCTTACTCTCTCTTCTTGTTTGGAAATAATGGTATGAGAAGATTATGCATTTGTGATGGGCTTCCCTTACTCTCTCTTCTTGTTTGGAAATAATGGTATGAGAAGATTATATTATTGTTTTCATTTTACTTTTCTTTTGTAATGAGTAGAATTCATGTTTAGGATTTTGTGATGCATGTTAAAAACAGATTTAATTATCAAGGTGATGTTTTTTACTTGCACTTTATTTACATTACAATAAAGGCATGTTGTAGTGTTAAAATTTATTGTAATTGCATTAAGACCAAAGAGGGCTGTGTAATTCTCAACAAAGTAGAACTACATTCAGATTTCATGGATGGTAAGGTTCATGGGAGTTGAATGTAAATAAATAGGGAAATATACTTTAACGGGCGCAGAATTGAAGATTTTAGGGTGACAGACTAAGATCCACAATTTGGTACTATTGTTTGAGTACTGAAGCAGAGATGTTAACCCTTAGGCGAGGGGAACGTGGGAGCTTCGAAGTGAAAGCCGATATCCTCCCAGCCTAAGCATAGATTCAGTAAACAAGCATAGGATTAGTCAATATTCTTTATGCCTGGACCAAAGAGGTAAATAATAGGATTGCTCCTATTTGGCACATACGATATTTAATGTATTTTATCCCTTTACATTATCCAATTCATTACATAAGAATAGTAGTTTTTGATATCTCAAAATTCTTCAAACTAATTCATCCAAAAAGGGTTATCTTTAGAACTAATATTTGCATTTAGTTATAATTTTTATCTTTACATTTAACACTTGCATTTATGAGTAGTTGCTAGATAAAATATCATTTTAATCGACATTCCTTACTAAGGACTAATTGTAGTATGCTAGAATTTAACTAAGTAACTCTTACCTCGCTTGCCTGTGGGATCGATAAACAAGACTCCACTATAGACATGTATTACTTGAGCGATACGTATACTTGCGTTTGGAATTGTGACTTTACAAAATCATTATAAATATATAAATCTGAGTTCATAAATTCTTGCATAGAAAAAGTTGCATCAAGTTTTTGGCGTCATTGTCGAGGGTTAAAATCTTCTAGTAGTGGTGTCAAATTCTTGTATTTTTAGGTATATAAAAATCGGTGTCAATTATATAGATGATTGTCACAACGAGTTTAGAAAAGATTTGGAGTGATTTTAAATTGATTTGGAGGTGCAATTTGAAGGATTTTGGCTCATGGTCAATTTAGGGGGAGTTGGGTTAGAATTGGGTTTAAGTTGGGCTAAAGTTTGGCTACGGCCCAATTGATGGTTCAAATTGGTCCTAAGAATTGTCATGAAGAGTTTTGGATGTCAATTCAAGTTAATTTTGAGTGAGATTGAGGCTTGATCAAGAACAGTTGAAGTTTCAATTTGATGTGGGGAAGTGTTTTAAAGAGTTTATGATGTAAAATTGGGGCAATTAGATAGATTTGGGGGTTCAATTGGGTGAGATTTTGATTTTGGGCCAAATTGGGGCTTTTTGATTTGGGTTGAAATTGGATTCAAATGTGGGTCAATTAGGCTTGAATTTGGTTCCAATCAAGCTTGGACATGATGAATTTGAGTTTAGAATTGAAATTGGGGAGAATTGAGATCAAATTGGTGGACATTGTGGGTGAATTGAGGTAATTGGGCCTTTAAAATCAATTTGGGGCTTTTTAGTCAAAATAGGTCAAATTGGTCAAATTGAGCTCAATTGAGTGGTTTTAATTTGATTTTGGGGATATTTGAAATGATTTTGAAAGTTTTGGGACAAATTGGGTCACCGTGGTATTTTGGTACTTTTGGCAAAATCAGGGGTATTTTGGTAATTTTGAAAATTTTTGGGTGTTTTGGACAATTTGGGTGGTTTCAAATGGTTTGAAACGATTTTTGAACAAATTCAGATATTTTGGGTAATATTGGAAATGTTGGCCAATTTTGGGGTTTAAAGGATAATTTGGGTAGATTTGGGGGCAAAAGATTAAATTGGGTATTTTGATAAAATTGGGGTTCCAACTGATACACATAAAATATATAATATTTTTATACACATTTTTATACACATTTTTGAGATATTGCATTTTAATGAAAATTATTTGTGTATTTTTCTTGCAAGTACAATCAAATAGATGGAAAATGCTAAAATGAGTGAAAAAAGGGGTCAAATTTGGAGCAAAATGAAGAAAATGCAAAAATAAACTGGGGCGCCAGAGGCTCCGCGCCTAAGCGCCATTTACCACGGGCTTAAGCGCCAGAAGTAGTTATTTGATGAATTATTTAATTTATGTGGATTTTTGAAGAGCTGTTTGAAGCAACCGTTGATAAAAATGTGGGAAATAGCCCATGGACACGAAAATTCATTCAATTGACTTATGAGGAGACAACTTCTAGAAGATTCATTGAATGGAGACACCTTTTTGAAGAGACACCAAGGCACCTCTTTAATTTTTATAAGAAAAGGCTTAAATTTTCCAGGAGAAGGAGGCCAGTCATCCATCAAACTTCATAAACTATAATCACCGTCGTCGTCGCCCATCACCGCTGCCGCCGACCACCTTTATTTTATTTTATTTTATTTTGAGTGTTAGTTTCTATTATGATATAAGGAGGAGAACTCAAAGGAACTTGAAGACATTTGGTGGAGATAATTTGAGATAAGTGTTTATTTTTGTGTCTACTCTTGATTTTAATTTAGATTTCTTGTTTATGTGCAAGATTTCTATTTTTAAGCTCATGTGTGGTTGTGTTTTCTCCACGAATTTTGAGTAATTTTCTTTATCTTTTTCCTTAAAATGATAGGTTATTAAATATTTAAAGGAAGTTGTGTGAAGTATTAGACTTTAATGTTAAAAGAAGTTGTGATGATTCAAAACCTTACACTTCATTTTCTTCTTGATTTAGCGCCAATTAAGATGTAAATACCTAGTTGTGAGAACATGTAAGATTTGAGATGGTATTGTCTCAGTCAACAAATGGTTGGAATCACATATTGATTTCATGAATGAGAATGTAGTTCATAGGGTTGAGTGTAAATAAATAAATAAATAAATTTTTTCAAGGGTGTAGAATTAAAGGACTTTAGAGCGACAGGCTAAAGCCCCCAATTTAATTTATAGTTTTTAGATTTTGATGTGAGATGTTAGCCCCCATGTGGATGAAGAAGATGGAACTCTAGAGTGAGAGCTAGTTTCTTCCCTACAAAGACAGTCTTCAGAACTATTCAAACTATAGATTAGTCAATGTTCTTTATAGTATCTCTAGTAATGGTAAGGGAAAAGAATATTATTGTTCCTATTTGGCACAGCACATTTAGCATACTTCTACAATAAAATTTTTATATTTATCACTAATTCATGATAAGGAAAAAGATATTTTATTTATATTGCCTTCATCTTGCAAGTATTTTAGTTAAGTTACTTAGTTGCTTACTTTATTTTTAAATTATCGAAAATCATAAAAAGAATTGAACTTTCATTTCTAATTTAGCATCTAAAGTTTTTGTAAGAATAAACTGCTAAGTAAAATTTTGTTATCTAAATCTTGTTCTCCTTTTGGGTTCAATATTCGGGACTTAATCAGAAAGTTCTATATTACTTGATAATGATACGTATACTTGCGTAGTATCCCATATTTAAAATTATAATTGCATTCTTATTTGTTTCATAGTGAAATATTTACCTAGCTTTTACTTGACACCAAGTTTTTGGCGTCGTTGCAAATTAAGGATATCTATTAATGAAATTAATTGCATACATCACATTTTACATCTATCTATGCCGAATATTTGGAATCAAGTTTTTAGCGTCGTTGTCAGGGATTAAAATCTTCAAGTAATGGTATTAACTTCATAAATCCTTATATATATAGAAAATCAGGATCACCAACAAATCTACTTAAGCCATGGACAAATAGAATTCCCTAATTTGGGTCCTCCATGTACTGATCTTAGCTAAACCTAACCTAGGGTTAGAGGGTCTAGGAGACTATCTACATGAGTCTCCCAAAGGGCAAGGGACCAAAGTTAAGTAGGTTTAGGTTTAAGGTAGTGAGTGGAAGTGTAATGTGCAAGTGTGTGTGTGTGACCAACCAAGACCACACCACTAGAGGGTTAACCCTAAGGCAAAGCAGTCATATAAAGACTCTCCTTGAGCTCCATATATTGACCCCACCTACTAAGTGCTAGAGGTTAGGACCAACATGTGGAACTTCAAGTTGATCAAAGAAGGGTTTAAAGTTTCTAATGGCGAGGGATCCTTTTCTAGTCCTCTAGGAATAGTCAACAGAAAAGTCCTATGGCTAGACCCCAGGCTATTAAAGAGGAAAGACTAGACCTTAACCAAAAGTGAGGTCAACAAAGGAGAAAGACTACTGGTGAATGACATTTTAATGTTGGGTCATCTCATGTGACATCTGGATTCGTCGGGCTGAGGACGTTAAACTAAGCACTTCTTGGGAGGCAACCTATGTTGTGTTGTCTGATTGTGCTTTTTGGTTGTTGTTGTTATGTGGTTTGCTTTGATTTGATTATTAAATTTTGTGTTTGTGTGCTTTGATTGCAATTGTGTTACAAGAGATAGTAAATCCTTAGTCTTCTAGTCGTGACTCGACACTAGTATGACTGTTGGAAGTAGTAGGGACAACAATATCTTTTATACCCGGGTTCTCAATCGAGCATAGGCTTTTTTGGAATCATGTTGAGTTTAGCCATAAAACAGGTCCATCTCAATTCTTTCCTTCCTATTTTTGACCTAGTTCTTCTATTGAATGATTCAACTAACCAACTATGAGAGGGGGTTATATGATGTTTCATTTAATTAAACTGACATAGATGCATATTTTATCAGGCAGGGTGACACTTAAGACTGGAAAGACATACGACGATCTTAACAGTATAGGTGTTACCTAGTCTAGAGGGTTCTGCTTACAAATTATATGTAAAGCACCTGTCAGTCAATGAAAGGAGATTCTATTGAAAATTAGACGTTAGAGAATGTATATGTGATGAGAAGGGGAATGAGTAACCCTTATAACCAAACTAGAAGTTGTCTTGGAACTTATTTAGTGTGATTTAAGACTTGGGGAGGAGCAAATATTATGGCATATAATAGAGGATTTAGAGCAAGGTTTAAACTGAATCTACATCTTTCTTTCTGTCTCCCAAGTTTTGGATAGGAGTAGTTCAAAACACAGAAGAAAAATGAGAGTTATGTATCTTTGTTTGCTGCGAGGGGTGCTTGCGGCACATCGGCAATGAGGCAGGAGGCTGAAGTTCGGCCGACCGAAAGAAAAGAAGAAGGCGATGAAGAGGCCAGAGTTCTGCGCAGGATGGGGCTGAGGTCGGCCGGATCTCGAAGCAAGGAGGCCGACGGCTGGAGGAAGTCCGGCGACGGCGTCAGTTTTCGCCGACAGCGAGGAGGAGGTGCGGCCAAAGTGGGAAAGACTCCATGCAAGCTCTCTCTCTCTCTCTCTCTCTCTCTCGGGTAGGAGAAGGTTCGGCGACACGCTTCGCCGGTGACGAGAAGGCTGGCGATGGAAGGATGCATCGGCGACGGCGAGCGGTTCTTTTTCCGTAGCGTATAGGAGCGGGAGGAAAAAGAAACNCTGCTATTGAAAGAGATAATGAATGTTTTCGCATAGAAATTAGTGAACATCTATTGAAAGAACATTTTAAAGTACATTTTGAAGAGAGTGAAAAAATTCTTCTGGACGAATTAGAAAATGAAGAATTAGATTATATTCAGGAAATATTTGAGATGTTGGATATTATGGAAAATACTGATAAAAATATATTTCCTTCAATTATAAAACCACTTGAATTTGAGATGAAAGTACCCACTTGAAGTATGTGTTTTTGGGAGACTCATCTACATTACCTGTTATTATATCTTCAGAATGAAATGATCTGCAAGAGTAAACATTTTGGATAGTACATTACATATTATTATATCTTCAGAATTAAATGATTTACAAGAACAAAGACTGATAGATACCGACTCATCTACATTACCTGTTATTATATCTTAAGAATTAAATGATTTGCAAGAGCAAAGACTTTTAGATACATTATATAAGAAAGCTTTTGGTTGGACCTTAGCTGATATTAAGGGAATCAGTCCTTCAATCTATATGCACAGAATTATATTAGATGAACAATATAAACCAAGAGTTGATCCATAAAGGAGATTAAATCCAATTATGAAAGAAGTAGTTAAGAAGGAAATTTTGAAATGGTTAGACACTGGAATTATATATCCTATTTTAGATAGTTCGTGGGTAAGTCTAATTCATTGTGTTCCTAAGAAAGGAGGAGTGACTGTTGAAACAAAAGAAAATAATGAATTAATACCTATCAGACAAGTTACTAAATTTCTTTGTATTTGGAAAATCATTTGACACATGCTTAAATTATCTTGAAAAAGTTTTAGAGTTGTGTAAAAAAACTAACTTGGTTCTAAATTGGGAGAAATGTCAATTTATGGTTGCAGGAGGAATTGTGCTAGGGAGGAAGATGGTATGGAAGCAGACCCTGCAAAAATTCAAGTTATATCTAAACTAACACCTCCTAGTAATGTAAGAGAGGTTAGGAGTTTTCTTTAAAGTGCAATATAATCAAAATCAGTGTAAAATATGTATGAAAATCTCTACATATTTTTCTTTAGTCAAAATCCTCCAAACTTAACTATTACTTTTCCTCAAGTAATTTTAGTACTACATAAAAGTTATGATATATTGTAGTAAAGTTTTAATTCAGAAATACTATAAGTTTGATTTAAGTAAATACCATAGTGAGATTTTCAGAAAAAAATCAAGTAATTAAATTTATAAGTCTTATTTAGTAAATACCATAGTGAGATTTTTAGAAAAAATTCAAGTAATTAAATTAACTCTATAGGTACATATCATAGTGAGATTTTCAGAGAAAAAACAAGTAATTGAATTAACTCTGTAGCCACAAGATTATATAGTCATCAAGTTTAAGAGTTCTAGTTTTCTTTTCGTAGGTACAAGATTATCTAGTCATCAAGTTTAAGAGTTCTAGTTTTCTATTCATTTCAAGAAAGACCATATATTGTTATCTAGTCTTCAAGTTTAAGAGTTCTAGTCTTCTATTCATTTCAAGAATGATTATATGTTTAATACCAAGTTAAGTGGAATATTTAAAATGATAGGAACTTCATGGGAACACTACTAGTAAAAGATCTAATCCATAAATATAAGTTCAAAATGATAGGAACTTCATGAGAACACTACTAGTAAAAGATGCTAATCCATAAATATAAGTTCATGAATGTATTTAGGTTTTCTCTTTAGATAGGTTCAGTGAAGCCAATTTTTTATTATGCATCTCCTCAAGCTTCTCCTCACTTTTATATATTCTTTCTTTCTTTTCTCTTTTTCATTTGGATTGCCATCCTATATATATTATCTTTTCTTTTTTTTTTTTTTTCTTTTTCATTTGAATTGCTTTCAATTCTATATATTTTTCTTTTCTTTTCAGCTTTTCTTTCTTTTCTATTTTTCATTTGGATTGCTTTCAATCCTATATATTTTTCTTTTCTTTTCAGGGTTTTTTTTCTTTTTCATTTGGATTGCTTTCAATCCTATATATTTTTCTTTTCTTTTCAAGGATTAATATTTTTTTCTTTTTCATTTGGATTGCTTTCAATCCTATATATTTTTCTTTTCTTTTCAGGGATTGCCTTTCTTTTTCCTTTTTCAAGTGAGGATTACTATATCTGGATAGCCTTTAATGATTTTAAACATCACCGCTTTCAATCCTATATATTTTTCTTTTCTTTTCAGGGATTGTTTTCAATCCTTTCTTTTTTGATTTTCAAGTGAGGATTACTTTATCTGGATAGTCTTTAATGATTTTGAACATCACCTTTCTTTTCCTAAATTTGAAACTCAAAGCATTCCATTTCAAGTGAGGATTACTATATCTGGATAGCCTTTAATGATTTTGAACATCACCTTTCTTTCACGTGAGGATTACTATATCTGGATAGCCTTTAATGATTTTGAACTTCACTTTTCTTTCCCTAAAATATATATTTTTCTTTTCTTTTCAAGGATTGTTGTCAATCATTTCTTTTTCCTTTTTCAAGTGAATTTTTCTTTTCTTTTCAGTGATTGTTGTCAATCCTTTCTTTTTCTTTTTCAAGTGAAGATTATTATCTGGATAGTCTTTAATGATTTTGAACTTCACTTTTCTTTCCCTAAATTTGAAACTCAAAAATCTGGATAGCCTTTAATGATTTTGAACTTCACCTTTCTTTCCCTAAATTTGAAACTCAAAGAACTGGATAGCCTTTAATGATTTTGAACTTCACTTTTCTTTCCCTAAATTTGAAACTCAAAACATTGGATAGCCTTTAATGATTTTGAACTTCACTTTTCTTTCCCTAAATTTGAAACTCAAAGCATTTTCAAAGCATTCCACCTTTAATGATTTTGAACATCACCTTTCTTTCCCTAAATTTGAAACTCAAAGCATTCCTTTAACTTATTGATTTTGAACATCACATTTCTTTCCCTAAATTTGAAACTCAAAGCATTCCTTTACCTTATAGATATATTTTGAACTTCACTTTTCTTTCCCTAAATTTGAAACTCAAAGCATTTCTTTACCTTATAAACATTTGAACATCACCTTTCTTTCCCTAAATTTGAAACTCAAAGCATTCCTTTACCTTATAAATATTACATAGCCCAATCCCTTATTTTTCCTTTTTCAAGTGAGGATTACTATATCTGGATAGCCTTTAATGATTTTAAACATCACCGCTTTCAATCCTATATATTTTTCTTTTCTTTTCAGGGATTGTTTTCAATCCTTTCTTTTTTGATTTTCAAGTGAGGATTACTTTATCTGGATAGTCTTTAATGATTTTGAACATCACCTTTCTTTTCCTAAATTTGAAACTCAAAGCATTCCATTTCAAGTGAGGATTACTATATCTGGATAGCCTTTAATGATTTTGAACATCACCTTTCTTTCACGTGAGGATTACTATATCTGGATAGCCTTTAATGATTTTGAACTTCACTTTTCTTTCCCTAAAATATATATTTTTCTTTTCTTTTCAAGGATTGTTGTCAATCATTTCTTTTTCCTTTTTCAAGTGAATTTTTCTTTTCTTTTCAGTGATTGTTGTCAATCCTTTCTTTTTCTTTTTCAAGTGAAGATTATTATCTGGATAGTCTTTAATGATTTTGAACTTCACTTTTCTTTCCCTAAATTTGAAACTCAAAAATCTGGATAGCCTTTAATGATTTTGAACTTCACTTTTCTTTCCCTAAATTTGAAACTCAAAACATTGGATAGCCTTTAATGATTTTGAACTTCACTTTTCTTTCCCTAAATTTGAAACTCAAAGCATTTTCAAAGCATTCCACCTTTAATGATTTTGAACATCACCTTTCTTTCCCTAAATTTGAAACTCAAAGCATTCCTTTAACTTATTTTAATGATTTTGAACATCACCTTTCTTTCCCTAAATTTGAAACTCAAAGCATTCCTTTACCATATAAATATTTCATGGCTTTTACATCGNAAGATAAATGAGGTCAATTCTTCCTCCATCTCATCACATCTCACTAAATTACTTCCAATTTCTAACGGAATCACTACACAAATATATTGGGCGCTTATAAATAATTTTATAGATTCTAATCTCAAAGATAAGATTATCCCCGATATATTCATTCTCGAGCACCAACACCAGACATCACCATATCCCAATAATTAAGCACCTCTAGCAGTTATAAGGATAGTGTAAGATCATCCACAAGTTACTCATCAAATAGGTTCGCGACTCCTATCAAATGAAAACAAAGTCCAAGAAAGGAAGTAACAAAATTGAGATGGAACTATTGCTTTAAAAATTCATAATTTCTTTTGTAAAACTCAAGTTCGGGTGAGACAAGTTGTAGTGGACTCGTCAATCCAACTACTACAAGAGAACATACAAGTCTAACCATAATAAAAATTTAAAGAATCATCTCCCTCGTGACACACAAAAAGTAAATCAAACCACTTACAATCCAAACATCTACCAAACATCAAGAAAACAGATAAATCCACACTAAAGCAAACACAATACAACACAAACAATCATGAATCTTAAGCATACTAAATCAAACCACACAGATAACTATGGTTTGTCTCCAATAAAGCGCTTGATTTAACGTCGCTAGCCCGACAAATGATTCCACCTGGATCAAAATTCCAATTAAGATCCTTGATCAATAGCCCAATTTTTTCCAGATCCAGGGATTCCTACAAAGTCCTCGAATTTAACTTTTTCTTTCAGCTCTTCCTTTTCATATTGATTCATATCCTTGTTCCTCATATTTCTTTTTAGATCCAATATTCTTCTAGTAATTTGCTCAATTTGCATATTAATATCATCCTTGCTGTTCTAGTAATTTTCTCAATTTGCATATTAATATCATCCTTGAAATTTATAAGAAATGGATTTTTATATGATAATTCAAGATCTCCCAAATTTTGGATCAGATTCTCTCTAGATAATTCAGATTCTATATCAATATCTTTTATGCTACTCTTCTATTTCAAATTATCTTCCAATTCTTCAGGAATTTCTTCCATTGATTCTTCAATTTCCTTGTCCTTATCTCTCAACCCAAAGCTCTTTTGAAACAAATCCTCGAATTCTCTTCTAAATATCAGTTCAATAATTTTAAATTGCTCATAATTCATTTCCTTATGATTTATTTCAGAGCCACATAGGTAAAATCTTGGGGGGTAACTGTTAATTGCATTAATAATCTGCCCCAACATCAGAATCTCATTCATTTTGTTCGTATACCACAGAATATGCCATTCAGTGACTTTAAATAACTATTTCATAGGAGATCTTTTACTAATTTCATCATTCAATTTAGGTTGATCTTATGATTGAGTCAAATATGAAGATATAAAGACTAGTGGTGTCGATGAATTCACCAAATAAATAGGCTTCAAAATTGTATGAGGTAAATTCATTTTAAGGTCATGAGATTTTTCAATAGATGGAATTAAAAGTTAACTATTTTTGGTAACATCCATCATTTCACACCTCTCCTAAACATACATATAGTCTTCTTTAAACAACATTTTAGACTCATCATGAAAGCCCATTTCGATCTCATATGTTAACTTACTCTCAAAACTTTTCTGGAAATAATTTTTACTTAGATAATCAATTTCATCCATCCGAAAAAAATCATTATCATTTCTCTCAGCTGGATATTTCATAGCCTTTAAAACATCAAAAGTGGTTTTATGGTCATTAATATTTATAGTTAACATTCTTTTTTGCACATCTATCATAGCTTGTCCAGTAATAAGAAATGGTCTCCCCAAAATAATGGGATATTCTATATCTTCCTCCATATCTAATGCAATAAATTCTATAGGAAAGATAAATTTATCCACTTTAACAAGCACATCTTCTATAATTCCTTTTGGATAAATAATAGATCGACCAGTTAACTGAAGAGTTATAGTAGTGAGAGAAATATAAGCTAAACCTAACCTGTTTAAATATTAGATAGAGGCATCACATTAATGCTCGATCCTAAATCACATAAAGCTTTTCCACATAATCTTTTTCCAATTACACAAGGAATTGTAAAGCTACAATGATCTTTAAGTTTTCGAGAAAAATTTTTCTGAAGTATAGCGCTGCACTCCTCACTTAGTGCAGCTGTCTTGTAATCCCCAAATTTCATTTTCTTATTTAATATCTCGTTCATAAATTTTGCATAACTTGGCATCTGTTTCAAAGCTTCAGTGAAAGGAATATTTATCGTTAACTTCTTAAGTACTTCCATGAACTTTGAAAATTTTTTATCCAACTCATGCTGTCTGAGTCTTTGAGGAAATGAACGTTTTGGTTTTTCCAAACTGATTTTAGTTGGAGATATTAATTTTTTTAGATCCTTAGAAACATGTTCTTTAGGTTTTTTAGTTTCCTTTGTTTCTCTCACAACATTTTTCTCTTTTCTAACTACATCCTCTATCTCTCTTCCACTTTTTAATTGGACAACTTCTACTTGTTCATTAGTGTTCTCTTTTGGGTTAAACTGGAAACGCAGGGATGATCCTCAAAGGATATTGAATCCTACTATAAAAGAAGTTATTAAGAAAGAAATTTTAAAATGGTTAGATTTTGAAATTATCTGCCTTATTTGAAATAGGCATGGGTTAGTCCAGTTCACTACGTTCCTAAGAAAAGAGGAGTGACTATAACTTTAAATGAACATAATAAGTAAATACAACCAAGATAAGTCACAGGATGGTGAATATGCTTTAATTACAGAAAATTAAATCTCGCCACTAGAAAAGACCATTTTCCACTACCCTTTCTAGATCAAATGTTGGATAGATTAGCTGGGCATAAATACTTTTATTTTTTGGATGGATATACTAGTTATCGCCAAATACAAATTGCTCATGATGGAGAAAATAATTTTTACCTGTCCTTATGGTACATTTGCTTTTAGAAGAATGCCCTTTGGTTTATCTAATGCACCAGCTACATTTCTAAAATGCATGATGATTTTCTTGGTGATTTAATTGAGAAAGGGATTGAAGTTTTTATGAATGATTTTTTAGTGTTTGGAACTTCATTTGAATCATGTCTAGAACATCTATCAAAAGTTTTGAAGTGCTGTGAAGAAACAAATTTTGTCCTTAATTGAGAAAAATACTAATTTATGGTAGCAGGAGGAATAATTTTGGGACATCGAATTTCAGGAAATGGTATGGAAGTAGACCCTAAAAAAATTCGAGTGATCATTAATTTACCTCACCCAACAAGTGTGAAGGAAATTAGGAGTTTTTTAGGACATGCTGGATTCTACATGCATTATATTAAAGACTTTTAAAAAATTGTTAAGCCTCTATGTCATTTATTTGAAAAAGAAGTAATTTTGAATTTTGATAAAGAGTGCCTAAAAGGTTTTGAATTATTAAAATAAAACTTAGTCATTGCACCAATTATTATTTCACCAGATTGGGGAAAGCCTTTTGAATTAATGTGAGATGCTAGTGATTATGCTATTGGAGCTGTTTTAGGATAAAAGTATGATAAGATTTTTAAATTTATCTACTATGATAGTAGAACTCTTAATGAAACTCAAATTAATTATATTATAATTGAGAAAGAGTTATTAACAGTAGTATAGACTTTTGATAAATTTAGATCATATTTAATTGGAACTAAATATATTGTGCATACATATCATTCTGCTATTAAGTATTTAATGAAAAAGAAGGATGTAAAACCAAGATTGATAAGATGGATTCTTCTTTTACAAGAATTTGACTTTGAAATAGTAGATAGGAAGGGAGCTAAGAATCAACTTGCTGATCATTTATCCAGACTTGAACTAGATAAACCACTTAGTTTTGAAAAAGAAATTAATGAACATTTTCCAGATGAAGATCTGTTCAATGTTAATGAGTGGAGTGTTCCATGGTATGTCGACATTGTGAATTTCATTGTTAGTGATATTGTACCCTATGGAATGACATACCAATAGAAGAGGAAATTTTTATCTGAAGCTAAGACTTAATTTTGAGATGACACATTTTTATATAAATAAGGAAAGGATCTTATTATTCAAATATGTGTGCCTTTAGAAGAAACTTATGAAATTATTCAAAAATGTCTTAATTTTAATTTTGGGAGATATTTTGGTATTGATAAAATATCATACAAAATTTTACAATCTAGATTTTATTGGCCTATAATCTTTAGAGATGTTAACACTTATATCAAAACTTGTGATTGATGTTAATGAGTAGGCAATAGTTCTAAGAGGAATGAGAGACCCCTCAATTATGTGTTAGAAGTTGAGATATTTGATGTTTAGGGATTAGATTTCATGGAATCATTTGTACAATCTTTCAGAAATTTATATATATTGTTAGCAGTAGACTATGTATCAAAATGGATAGAAACTGTTGCTTTACCTCAAAGTGTTGCTCAAAGTGTTGCAAAGTTTATAAGAACAAATATATTTTGTAGATTTTGGATGCCGAGAGTAATCATAACTGACGGGGGAATTCATTTCAGAAATGCAATAATGGAGAAGTTATTAAGGAAATATCATATAAACCATAGAATTGTTACTGCTTATCAGACAAGTTGTTTGGCTGAATTATCCAATCATGAAATTAAAATAATATTGGAAAAATCTATAAATCTAACCAAAATGGATTGGTCTATCAAACTTGACTATATTTTGTGGGCTTATAGGACTGCATATAGAACTTCTATAAGATTGTCCCCATACAGGCTAATATTTGGAAAAGCTTGTCACTTACTAGTTGAAATTGAGCATAAAGCATATTGAGCTATTAAAGAATTTAATTACAATTTAAAGGATGCTAGTGAGAAAATGTTATTGCAATTAAATGAGCTTGAAAAGATAAGGAATGAATCTTATGAAAGTGCTAAGATTTACCAAGAAAAGATGAAGATGTAGCATGATCGGAGGATTCTTACTAAAAATTTTCAGCCATGACAACAAGTTTTGCTTTATAAAGTAAGGTTAAGATTATTTCTAGGCAAACTTAAGTTTAGATGGATGGGCCCATTTATTGTGATGAAAGTTTATCCCTATGGAGCTGTGGATATCAAAGATCCTAAAACTGACAAAATATTCAAAGTAAATGGTTACAAACTAAAATCCTACTTTTTAGGTGACCAACTTAAATTAAATGATTTTCTGATGTTGGGTCAACTAGAATAAGCACCAGTTACATTGGTCTGACGATGTTAAACTAAGCACTCTGTGGGAGGCAACCAATATTAATCTGTGTGTTTGTTTTATTATTATGTTATCATGTGTGATTTAGAAAATTCTAGTATTTTTTATTTAATATTGAGTTAGTGATTATTCTAAGACCTTTAAAAATAACTTAGACATGTTATAACCAATGTTTGGACGTTAAGTTGACATGTGCTAAATTGAGCACTGGCGCTTAAGCGCCAAGATCCGACGCTTAAGCATGGAAGTTAAAACATGTGCTAAATTCAAATTTTAGAAGTTTTAACAGAGTATTGGTTAGCTTTGACATGGGAGACAGTTCTAAGACGTGCCTAAGAGTTATAGGAAGAGTTTAGAGCCTGTAAATAGAAGGGTTATGTACGGTTTTTTTTATCATAATTCAATTTTAACCCTAAATCCTAAGTGAAAAGGGAGAGTTTTGAGAAAAAAATTTCATCTTGGGAGAGTGATTTGAAGGAGGAAGTAATGAGAAAGAATTTTGTTAGTCAGAGTGCACAAGAGTTATATAACGATTTCCTTGTCGTTAGTATTGAATGGATAGTGGACAAAATCACTAAGATTAAGGTTAACGTGGCTTCAATTGAGGCAAAAGAGATGTAAGTTAACGCACATCTGGATCACATGGGATGGCGACTTAAGATGCAGTTTAGTCAAACTAATTTTATAGAAGTAGTGGATAAGGCAATGTATCTAAAAATAAGTGGATTGAAGAAGATTCAACTAGAGTTATTAATCATCACCCGTTCTCTCAGATATACATTCCAAATGCTGAAGGAGAAACTAATGATAGGCCAGGGTTTGTTCCATCAACTAGGGAATGAAATTAAGTTCAATCTTTAGAGTTTGTGTGTTTACTGTGTTTTTATGTTATGATTGTCTAGTGTTTGTATTAGGAATTTTCTCATCCGAGACTATTTGGATAGATAATTTATGTATTTGAAGACATTTGTAATCATTTGTGAATTAATATAGGTGTTTTGTTAGTGTGAAATTTTGTGTTATTGTGTGGTGAATCATGAGTAAGAGGAGAGTTAAGAAGGAAGGAAATAGTAAATAAAGTGATATGAGACCATGTAGGGTTGGTTTTCTTAGTCTAGGATTTCATTTCACTTAAATAAAAAAAAATCAAAATTTATGCACTGGCGCCTAAGCACCAAAACTTACGCTTAAATGCTGTCTAAACCGATAGATGGGTGCCTAAGCGTCGAACCATTTGTACTTATAGGCCTTTACACGAAAGCCAGTTCGTGAACAGTTTTAAGTGAAAAAGTCAATCTAAAAAACTCCATTAACGCACCTTTGCTTCACCTCCTTCCTTAGATTTTCATGATTTATAATCTAGGGCACACCCTATTTTGAAGATTTCTTGGTGATTTGGAGAAAATATTGCTAGATTTGATATCCTTGAGGTAAGAGCTTCACTTCTATGCAAAAAAAAAAAATTTATTTTCACCATGTATTTTGAGCACATTCATGAGCTACCCAAAAATCACTATTCGTTGTGAAAATTTGAGGAAACTCTACGAAAAAGGCATTGATTTGTTAGTTTAAGCTTTTAGTAGTTTAGTTTAGTGATTTGGAGTTGAATGTGAAATTTTTTTTGAATTTTATTCATTTTTTAGAAATGACACCAAGAATGAAGAGGAGTAAGGGGAAGGGTCCATTTGATTCAAACAAATTTGTTAGTTTGAGAGCTCAGGATCGATACAGTGATGCACTGCAGTCAAGAAAGTTGATTCCTAAGCGATGTTTTAAAAGTCTGTGAGGAGATGTTGAAGAATTGATTGTTT
Organism: Phalaenopsis hybrid cultivar; assembly: GCA_002079205.1. Lineage (NCBI taxonomy): Eukaryota > Viridiplantae > Streptophyta > Magnoliopsida > Asparagales > Orchidaceae > Phalaenopsis > Phalaenopsis hybrid cultivar. The sequence continues at coordinate 45,049 of JXCR01085043.1, read as the reverse complement.
GCCTTCAGTGGGAGTGGTTCTATTGTTTTTTTGTTGTCGTAGTGATTTATGTTGTGTGGGAGCTCTATGCAAATTTTCCTGAAGCTGATGAAGAAGGAGTCATTGTGAAGGGGAAGACACTGCCTTTTTCTTCTGAGGTAATTAATCAGTTTTATCATTTTCCACTGAGTACTTTGTATTTTTATTCAAACTATTATCCTACTGAGGAGGAGTTAGACGAGATTATTTCATCTTTGATTGCTACAAGAGGGTTATGGAAGATAACAAATGATAGAAGAGTCAACTTTTCTGCTTCAAAGTTAGATGCCACTGCAAAGGCATGACATTATTTTATTTCTGCTCGTCTATTGCCTAAGAATCGTTTGAGTGAAGTGACTTGAGATCGAGCAACCTTGAACTATTGCATGCAGCAGTTCAAGCCTATTGATATTGGAGCTTTGATTCATGAGGTTATTACCAATTGTACCGTCGCTGCTACTACTGCAGGTTTGGGATTCACATGCTTGATCTTTTCTTTATGCGAGTAGGCTGGAGTTAGATTTTACTGCTGAGAGGAGATCTTATAGCCACTAAAACCTATTACCAGTTTGAATGTGAAGTCTTATTCAGATTATTCTATTTTTGGTTGGAGGGGTGAATTCTCTAGTAGTTCTGCTGCTTCGACGTCACGAGTTTCTACTTCACATGCATTTACATCACGAAGTCAGACTTGTGGATCTGATTCTCAGTCACAGTTACTACAAAGGATTTTGTACAATGTCAACTACATTGCAGATAAGGTATCAAATTTAGAACATTTTGTAGAACATATGGATGGGTATATCAAGAGACATAGTGATTATGAGGGTGAATTCATTTTAGCTATGGAAAACCTTATGAGAGGTAACCAGGATGTTGTATTTCCTCAATACCCCAGATATCCACCATATGAGCCTGCAGTTCTTTGGCTTAGTGAAGATAGTGATGAAAAGGAGGAGGATGATTAGTTTGGATTTTTAGTTTTATTTGATGTTTTTAGTGTATGTGTTGCTATGACTTGTTGTTAGTGCAGTTGTTCTGTACTTTTTGTTGTGTTTTCAGTTGTTATTGTTGAGACCGTTTTGTTTTGTACACCTATTGTGATGTATTTGTGTTTTGTGAGTAGATATTATGTTTGTGTGGTCGTAAATGTGTTAATTGTGTTGTTTAATATATTTAGTTAGTGTGTGCTGAACTTAATTCTGAGATCTTAGGAAAGTTTAGAATCTAGCTAACTTTTTTCTTAAAAGCTGCATGTTTAAAATTTTCAATTTATTACCAGTTATTTTTCTTTATGTTGCAGTCATATATGTTTGTTAGTGTGTTTGTCTGCTTTTATGTTATACTCCACTGCATTGAAGTCTGATAAATCTCTATATGTTAAGAAAACTAAAATTTGATCAATTTAATTTTTAATCTTGTTTTCAATTTTTGTACTTGCATATTTAGGATATGAAAATTCTTATTAGCATGTTATTCTAAATTTTATTCCTGCCAATATTAATATGAAGCTAAAATATTTTATCTTTATTAAAAAATTAAGTTTGGGGGAGGGATGAAAAATTTTCTAAGGAACTTAAAAGTTTATTTTTTCTTAATTATGCTTCAAATAAATTTGATTTTGATTTGAATAAAATGATTATATATATGAAGTTATATTAGAGAAGTTAAATTTTGAATATAGAAATGAGTAAGAGATTTTAGTTAAAATTTATAGTAATGAAGAAAAACTTAAATTTAAAAATTTTTTAGTGTGGAAAATGTTAAATATAGTATAACTATCTTTAGTAAGAAAAATTGTATTTTTGAAAAATTTAGAAGATTTAGACTTTTATTTTCAAAACTTAAATTTTTTTATTGAAATTAATTTTCAAAACTATTATTATGTTTTTAAGTGAAAGAAAAATATCAACTCTTTGCTTTAGGAATGTAAAAGTGGAATTCAAAACCATTAAAGGCCTATCTAGATATAGTAATCCTTGCCTAAAAAAATGAAAAAGGGAGGACAAGCTTAAGGATTAGTGCTTAATTAAAAATTGGTTCCACATTTGATCTTTCTAAAGTATAAGACTTGAGAAACTCTTAAGCTTAATGATATAATATAGTAAGTAAAATTATGCTTAATGAATTTTTTTTAAGTAGAGATGATAAAATGCTTAAACTCTATATTTGAAAAATCTACAATATTTCTGAATTAGATAAAAACTCATATTTTAATATTTCTTAACATTAAAAATTTCTAAACTCTAATTTGGTCTCATTTACAAATATTTTTTTTCTAAATTAGACTACTAGATTTCTACATCAAAATCTTGATAAATCCTAGAGAAACTCATATATATCATCTACTTATATTGGTTTTTAAAAGATTAAAGGGTCGCTTGAGAACAAATAACATCTTAAGTTTGGAGGATTTTGATACACCTAAAATATAGTGTTTTTATACACATATTTATACCTATTTTTGTCATATTGCGTCTTAATAAAAGATATTTGTGTGTTTTTCTTTCAGGTACAATCAAATGGATGGAAAATGCTAAAAGGAGTGAAAAAGGGTCAATTTTGGAGCAAAAATTAAGAAATGTGCAAAAATGAACTAGGGCACCTAACTGCCCAAGACTAACACCTAAGCGTCTGAGGTTTTGCGCCTAAGCGCCAGGTACCCCGCGCTTAAGCGCCGAAGTAGTTATGTGATAAATTATTTAATTTGAACAAATTTTTGAAGAGGTATTTGAAGCAACCCTAAGTAAAAACGTGGGAAATAGCCCATGGACAAGAAAATCCATTCAATTGGCTTTTGAGAAGGAAATTTATAGAAGATTCATTGAATGGAGACAACTTTTTTGAAGCAACCCTAGTTGCAAGTATTTAGTTAAGTTAATTAGTTTCTTACTTTTTTTTCATAAACCAAAAAAAATTACAAAAAGAATCGAATTTGCATTCATATTTTAACATCTTAAGTTTAAGTAAGAATAATTTGCTAATTAGATTTTTGTCATTTAAACTTTCTAAAATTTCTAGATTTCTAAATTGCATATTGTTAATCTCCCTGTGGGTTTGATATTCGGGGCTTAATAAAAAAGTCCTATATTACTTGATAATGATACGTATACTTGCGTAGTATCCCATATTTAAATATTATAATTGTATTCTTATTTGTTTCGTAGTGGAAAACTTACTTAGCTTTTTCTTTGGATCAAGTTTTTGACTTTATTGCAAATTAAGAATAACTATTAAGGAAATTAAGCATATAATCACATACATCGCATTTTACGTCTATACCAAAGAATAGGGATCAGTAAGCGACAGTCCTGGGCGCTTAGGCGCCCCAGTTCATTTTTGCTCTGAATTTGATCTTTTTCACTCATTTTATCATTTTTCATCCAATTGATTGTACCTGAAAGAAAAACACACAAATACCTTTCATTAAAGTGTAATATCTAAAAAATAGGTATAGCAACGTGTACATAAAAACTATATATTTTAGGTATATCACTTAGGCGCTAGGGTCTCTATGTGTTTTGGGCGAATGATAGGTGCTTATGTGCTCCTTTTCTGGTGCTTTAACACCAATCTCTCTGTTGCTTGGTGTGGATTTGGATGGGCGCCTATGCGCTTATGGCTAAGCGCTAAGCTTTTTGTTGTTGATGGGCAAGTGGTATGGTGGGCGCCTATATGTCAATGGCTTGGTGACTAATCACCAAGCTCTCAGCTGTTTTGCTGGTACAATAATGGGTGTCTTAGTGCCCATTGCCTGGCGCTTATGTGTACTGCTCTCTGAAATAAGTTAGCTCCATGGCCTACTCTATTTTTTAGTTCACTTTCTTTTGTCTAAATTCACATGTTACTTATAGATTACATAGAACATACCTAAAAAAACATAAAAATAACAAATAACATGTAACATTAACATAAATTAAAACAGTTTATTCCACATATTATACACATGTCAAAATAGAAGGGGGGCAATTCAAAATTAATTTTATTTATGTGGGTGAGTTCGATCACAACCATTCATTAAAGATAAACATCAATCATATTATTTATTGAATCCAGATTTGTCCTATGATGCATACCTAGGAATTGACTGGTAGGAAACTTTAGGAAAAGGTAGAGAGAGAGAAAGAGGGGAGAGAGAGAAGGACAAAGTATGCAGTGACATGCCCCTTTGGCAAAAAATGGGGTATTTTCGAGTTCTGTGACCCATTATATATATTAATTATAAAGATTACAACTGAAAGAAGAGAGAGACTCACTACAAAAGAAGGGTCTAGAGTGAAAAGGGCCAAAACCCCCAAAAGCCTCTAATATACGATATAGTTCACCTATTTATAGAAGATAGAATGACATAAGGTAAAATTACATGTTTTCTCCTACTTTGGAGGGGTTGTACATGTTATTATGGTTTTTTTGCATATATGAACCTTATGGTTAGCAAGTCCTTGAGTCGTTCGACTGAGTTGTTTTTTACCGGCTTTCATTTGGGCACCGGTTGGCTTTCTATTTGAGTGGGATGGCTAGTTGGTTTTTGGGCAACTGGTCGTATTGCCTGATTTTTTTTCTTTGGTGATCTTTGGGGGAGCTAGTGAGAGAGCTTCGTGTTGATACTTGTAAGATTGTTGGAGGTGGTAGACTTTTGTCTGGTCGTTTTCGTCAGAGTGATTGATGTGGATACCAATTTCATGTTGGCCTAACTGATCTTTTGGTCGACCAACTGGCCTTCTGTTGGTCGACACCCCTTCACTTGGTCGGCAACACTTCGGTTGGTCGGCAACCCTTCGGTCGGCTGGCAAACCTTCGGTCAACCGGAATGTCAAACCTTCGATCGACCAGACTGGCTATTAGTCGGCTGAGTTGATTTTAATCTATCAGATTTGTGATACCAAATAGTTTTTTTCACGTGGAGGACCCTCTACATATATTTTTTTTATCTGGGTTGTTAGATTGTTTGGAGAATCGTGCTAGCACTTTTTTGGTGTGCATTAATACATGCATTTTTAAATAGTTCGAGGAAAAATTTAAGCTAGTTATCGTTTATAAATGCCTAATTTGTTTAATTATTTTGGCATTTAGGGAGAGCTTCAATTTCTTACAATATTCGAAGAATTCTAAGCTTCTTTGCTTTAGGTCTTATACTTGTACTTATAACTAGAGAAAAATTTTCTCGGTTGGTCAAGGCACAAGTTAAATGTTAGCGAACGGGATGTGAAATGAAGCATTTTAGACTTTNGACAAAGGTATGAAAAGATTTTTAAAGTTATATACTACGCTAGTAAAACTCTTAATGATGCATAAATTAATTGTATTATTACTGAGAATAAGTTACTGACCACTGTATATGCTTTAGATAAATTCAGATCTTATTTAATTAGAGCTAAATGTGTTGTGCATACTGATCACTTTGCTATTAAATATGCAAAAGAAGAATGCCAAACCAAGATTGAATAGATGTATACTTTTGATGCAAGAATTTGATCTTGCGGTTATTGATAGAAAAATCAAACCAAGGTTAATTAGATGGATACTTTTGATGTAAGAATTTGATTTTATGGTTATTGATAGAAAGGAAACTGATAATCAAATTGCTAATCATTTGTCAAGATTAGAAAATCATGAATTATCTGACACTGACAATGAAATTACAGACAGTTTACCGNACCTGAATAAGAAAGACTCAGTTTATGAGGTTTGAGGTATGACCTAAGGAAAATATGTTGAGATTTTCATACTTAAGGAAAATGATGCTACAACTTTGCTCGTAGTAGTGAAGGGAATCCCCCATGGATTATAAAGCACAAAGAGGTGGATCACATATGATCATTAATAAAGAAAATGATTAAGAGGTCGTGGTGGATACTGTTAGCTTATTGCATTCCAATAGTTGCATCATCAATATTTATGAAGAAGGAGATTGTATTCCTCCGCGCATCGATCACCGCGATTTTCTGAGACCTTTTAGCACTGTCTCGTTTATCAGCAAATGCAACATACTATTTGGAAAGGAGATACAGGTTTTAGGATTGAATGAATTCAGGGAATCTGTCGAGATTCCACTACCGGTTGCATCTGTACTCGTACTCAAGGAAATGGAGCAGTAGACCTAGAGAAGCACTACATTCTGCGAGTCCCACGAAGGAGGGTTTCAATGACTCTCAAACGAATGGATGAAGACAAAGTGCCATACAGATACCATCCCGATCCAAATCTGGAGGGATTACAGCCACTCGAGCTGTGAGAGAGCCTACCACTTAGAATATGTCAGGGGACTTTTGTTCTGGAGCATAGCTTAGGAGGTTAGCTTGATCTCATTTTACATTCAAATAAGAAGACAATTTTATTATGTTTTGGTCACTTTAGAGTAAACTTGATATGATGTATTGCAGTTCCTGCATATATGTACTCGTCATATTTTGAAATTCTCTGATGTATTCAGTTTCAATGGAAATCAAAATAAATCGTCTTTTGGCTTAAATACATGTGATTGAAACTGATGCATTTGCAATTAATTTAAAGCAGGTGAATTGAATGATAATTCGTTTTACAGCGAATGAAGAACGATATAAAACACATATATGCATAAAATCAAATAATGTGCAATATAATGAAAATGATAATTCAAATTTGAAATTTTGCACTCTTTACAATCAAATTTCTACAAAATACCAAACTCTTCACAAATTTGTCATGAATCCCATAAATTCCTCACTCTCTACACAAATTTCACAAAATCTCCAAAATTTACAAAACTCTGCAAATTTTCACAAATTACTTAAATTTTCTCACTCCCTTTCACAAGTTTTCCACTCCCCCCAAATCTCGAGGATCGGTGTGGAAGTCCAATTCCTCCAAATCAATCCACGAGGATCGATGTAAAAGTCTGATTCTTCCAAATCAAATTTTGAGGATCGATGTGAAAGTCAGATTCATCCAAATCAAATCCCGAGGATCAGTGTGAAAGTCTGATTCCTCCAAAAATCAAATCTCGAGGATCGGTGTGAAAGTATGATTTCTCCAAATCAAATCTCGGGGCCATCACCTAAATTTTGATTCCCTCTCGCTACCTCTTGGGTTGGATGTGAGTCCCAAAGCTTTCCTTACCAATGTAGTAGAAATCAAATCTCAAGGATTAGTGTGAAATTTTGATTCCTCCAAATCAAATCTCAGGATCAGTACCTAAATTCTTATTCCCTCCCACTACTTTTTGGGTTGGATGTGAGTCCTTGAGCTTTCCTTCCCAAAGTAGTAAAATTTCCTTGATCAGACTTTGAGTTGGATGTGAGTCTCTGTGCTTTTAATCTCAACCTAATCTCCTCACTAATAAATTTGAAATTTTCATAAAACTAAAATCAAAATCTAAATCCAAATAGAAAACATATCAAGCTTGCCATGATTATCGAGTTTCTGATAAGGAACCCTGATGGTTGCCCATATAAATTCNTGAAATGCCTCTAAATTTCATGTTAGAAGTTGAGATCTTTGATGTTTGGGGATTAGATTTTATGGGACCATTATTCCTTAATTTGGAAACTTATATATATTAATTGCAGTGGACTACGTTTTTAAGTGGTTTGAAGCACGAGCTTTACCTCGTAATGACGGTAAAAGTTTTTCAAAATTTTTCATGAAAAATATTTTCACTAGATACGGAATGCCTAGAATGATTATCACAGACGGAGGATCTCATTTTAGGAATAAATACATTCAGAGATTAGTAGAAAAATTTAATATTATTCATCGAATCTCTACTGCCTATCATCCTCAAACCAGTGGGTCAGCTGAAGTTTCTATATAGAAATTAAACATATACTTGAAAGGACTATAAACGTTAGTAAAGTAGATTGGTCCACTAGACTGGATATCGCATTATGGGCTTACAGGACTGCTTAAAAAACTCCTATTGGAATGACTTCTTACAGACTGATTTTTGGAAAGACTTTTTGCTTGCCAGTAGAATTAGAACATAAAGCATATTGGGCAATTAAAGAATTCAATTATAATTTGAAAGATGCTGGTAAGAAGAGATTGTTATAATTAAATGAATTGGAAGAATTAAGAAATGAGTCTTATGATAACGACAGAATTTATAAGGAGAAACTAAAGTTATGGCATGATTGGAAGACTAACCAAAAGAACTTTGAACCAGGACAAGAAGTTTTTCTTTACAACACTAGGCAGAAGTTATTTCCTGGGAAGTTAAAGTCTCGTTGGTTAGGACGCTTTACTGTGACTCAAGTTTATACTTATNAAAACACCACTTTATAAAGGCAAAAGAACAAAGATCATAACTAAAATTCATAACCTTAACTGAAAGTACACATGTTAATTCCCCAGCGAAAACCTTCTTCACTCATATCTACGTTCTCTTCTAAGTGTGTTTGCTTAGAACGTTTGTGTTGGTTTGGTTGATCATTTTGGTCAACACCAATACGTGCAATGCGCTCGTCCGACACACTACACTTATTGGGGGTTCATTTATTGATCTCACTTTTGTTGAGGTCTAGTCTCTCTTCCTTAGAAGTATAGGATCTAGCCATAAGACTTTCTTATTAACTATCCTAGAGGATGTGATGGAACCCTACCCATTAGAAACTCTAAACACCTCTTTACTCTTATTGGAGTTCCACATGTATGGTTTTGACCTCTAGCACTTCGAAGGTTGAATCCAACATGGGGGAGCTCAAGGGGAGTCTCCATAGGATTGTTAGGACTTAGGATTAACCCTAGGTGTCTTGGTCTTGGTCAGGCTTGCACAAACACTTGAACCTATCACAAACCCTAAAATCACCTACACTTAACCCATTCCCCAACTCTTTTGGAAACTCATGTGGGTGGTTCCCAAACCCTTAGCCCTTGACTAGGACAGCTAGGACCAACACATGGAAGAACCAAAATGGGCTCTCTCATTAGTCTCATGGCATAAGGAGGTTAACATCATGAATAGCATATCCAATGACCTTCAATTCCACCAAAATATCCTACCTTGGCCTCCAACCCCCAAAGTTTCACAAAATTACCAAAATACCTCTCAAACCCTAAAATCCTCAAAATTTCCAAAATTCCCAAATTTTCACCAAAAACCTTGTTATATGACTCCAAATCATCCAATTTACCCAAATTCACCCTAAAATCTCCAAAATTACCAAAATACCCATACACATCAAAAAATTACCAAAATGCCCCCAATGCCCAAAAATTGTCAAAAATCCCCAATTTCATTCAAAATTTCACCAAAACCTATTATAGCTATCCAATTTTCCCAATTGCACCCAAAATTCCTCAAATCTACCAAAGTTGGCCAAACTTCCCACATATCCCTTAAGTTCCCAAAATTCTCAAATCACTCCTAATTTCCACCAAATTCATTTCAAATTTCTCCAATTTTAAATCCACACTAAATTTCATCTTGTCTAAGNATGGGCACTCTCATTAGTCTCATGGCATAAGGAGGTTAACATCATGAATAGCATATCCAATGACCTTCAATTACACCAAAATATCCTACCATGGCCTCCAACCCCCAAAGTTTCACAAAATTACCAAAATACCTCTCAAACCCAAAAATCCTCAAAATTTCCAAAATTCCCAAATTTTGACCAAAAAACATGTTATATCACTCCAAATCATCCAATTTGCCCAAATTCACCATAAAATCTCCAAAATTACCAAAATACCCCTACACATCCNTTACCAAAATACCCATACACATCAAAAAATTACCAAAATGCCCCCAATGCCCAAAAATTGTCAAAAATCCCCAATTTCATTCAAAATTTCACCAAAACCTATTATAGCTATCCAATTTTCCCAATTGCACCCAAAATTCCTCAAATCTACGAAAGTTGGCCAAACTTCCCATATTTCCCTTAAGTTCCCAAAATTCTCAAATCACTCCTAATTTCTACCAAATTCATTTCAAATTTCTCCAATTTTAAATCGACACTAAATTTCATCTTGTCTAAAACCAAATGAAATCAAATACAAACCCAGTTTGATTAGCCCGTGATTAATTTCAAAATCAAATCCATGATGTTTACTTTAAAAGCCCATACCCATATGCATTTCTAAAAGCCCATGACATTAATTTTAAAAAGCCTAATTTAAGTCCACATGGCAAAATCCCTTCTTCATCATCCCATGTTAATCAAAAAGATTTCATCGTGGCATCATATTCAACATACAATACATGTACAAGAAATTTTATCCAAATAAGATGTTGACATNTTACTTTAAAAGCCCATACCCATATGCATTTCTAAAAGCCCATGACATTAATTTTAAAAAGCCTAATTTAAGCCCACATGGCAAAATCCCTTCTTCATCATCCCATGTTAATAAAAAAGATTTCATCGTGGCATCATATTCAGCATAGCATACATGTACAAGAAATTTTATCCAAATAGGATGTTGACAGTTTACATTTAAAATTCATAAAATATTAATTTCCTTTTGCATGAAACACCCCCAAGGCCTCATATATGGTAAGACATGCCTCATGGAGCCTTCATGGACATCATGAGGGCAAACTTACCAAATTTGGCAAGTGGAAGTGACTCTTCCCTCTTCCTCCATCACTTGAATTTGCCCCTTCCTTGAAAAATTTAAACCCTTGCTCCATTCCCAAACCATCCACCAAAACTCACCTAAACCTTGTTGGGGGTCAAGAAATCAAACTTAACCACCTTAGGACCAAACCTAGCCATTGGACCAAGGGCTTAAACCCAACCTAAGCCAATTTTCCAAAACCACACTTTCCCCTTAAAGCCTCCTTGGAACCAAAAAGAGTTCACAACTCAACCTCCCTGACCTCCCTGAACTCAGAGGTAACCTTGCCTTGGACAGCCAGTCACCCAACCGCCAAAAAACACCAAGCCTGAGAGCCTCCCCAAGGGTTAAACCCAAAATTAAGACTCCCTGATGTGGCTCATCCCCATCGGTTATTGGAGTTCTTCTTCCCTCCACCTCAGCCTCCCATTGTACACCTTGGCTTTCCCTGTTGGCCACCATGGCATGGACATAAATTAAGCGCCCCTTATGAGCAAAGGAGATGAGTGATCAAACCTTTAGCAAAACTCTGCTAAAATTCTCCCAAACCCTCTAGCAGCCTTGCGAATCTCATCCCTTCTGTTTTACAGCCTTCATGCTCACTACATTAACCTAATTTTGAGTTCAAATTTCAGGGGCTTTTCACGGCCATACCTCAAACCTCATAAAAATCCCAAATTGATTCACTCCTGAGCTTCTTCAGGGCAAGATAGAAAGTTTTCTAATGAAATTAACCCTTCCCTAGCCCTTTGCACCAAACTTGACTAAGGTCAAACCACCCTCTGATTGAATTCCTACACAAACCCAACCACAAATCAAGTTGACACTTGGGAGGACATTTATGGGACTCCAACGGAGCTTTGACATCATGGATTTGATTTTGAAATTCAATCTCAAATTGAGTTTGTAAATGATAAAAAAAGAAAAATACCCTGGTGCTAAGTGGACAGAGGGAAACAATGTTAACAAAAAATCAAAAATAATTTTCTAATATTTATTTTTTAATTAATTAAAAACTCTAAAACTTTCTTAAATTATAAGTAATTAAATATTAATCACAAAAGTATGAAATTTGGAAGGTTCATTCCTCACATGTCTAGGGATGTGCTATGATTTTTCCAAAGNACATTTTACATTTAAAATTCATAAAATATTAATTTCCTTTTGCATGAAACACCCCCAAGGCCTCATATATGGCAAGACATGCCTCATGGAGCCTTGATGGACATCATGAGGTCAAACTTACCAAATTTGGCAAGTGGAAGTGACTCTTCCCTCTTCCTCCATCACTTGATTTTGCCCCTTCCTTGAAAAATTTAAACCCTTGCTCCATTCCCAAACTAGCCACCAAAACTCACCTAAACCTCCTTGAGGGTCAAGAAATCAAACCTAACCACCTTAGGACCAAACCTAGCCATTGGACCAAGGGCTTAAACCCAACCTAAGCCAATTTTCCAAAACCACACTTTCCCCTTAAAGCCTCCTTGGAACCAAAACGAGTTCACAACTCAACCTCCCTGACCTCCCTGAACTCCGAGGTAACCTTGCCTTGGATAGCCAGTCACCCAACCGCCAAAAAACACCAAGCCCGAGAGCCTCCTAAAGGGTTAAACCCAAAATTAAGACTCCCTGATGTGGCTCATCCCCATTGGCCATTGGAGTTCTTCTTCCCTCCACCTCAGCCTCCCATTGTACACCCTGGCTTGCCCTGTTGGCCACCATGGCATGGACATAAATTAAGCGCCCCATATGAGCAAAGGAGATGAGTGATCAAACCTTTAGAAAAACTCTGCTAAAATTCTCCCAAACCCTCTAGCAGCCTTGCGAAGCTCATCCCTACTGTTTTACAGCCTTCATGCTCACTACATTGACCTAATTTTGAGTTTAAATTTCAGGGGCTTTTCACGGCCATACCTCAAACCTCATAAAAATCCCAAAATGATTCACTCCTGAGCTTCTTCAGGGAAAGATAGGAAGTTTTCCAATGAAATTAACCCTTCCCTAGCCCTTTACACCAAACTTGACTAAGGTCGCACCACCCTCTGATCGAATTCCTGCACAAACCCAACCACAAATCAAGTTGACACTTGGGAGGACATTTATGGGACTCCAACGAAGCTTTGACATCATGAATTTGATTTTGAAATTCATTCTCAAATTAGGTTTGTAAATGATAAAAAAAAAAATACCCTTGTGCTAAGTGGACAAAGGGAAACAATGTTAACTAAAAATCAAAAATAATTTCCTAATATTTATTTTTAAATTAATTAAAAACTCTAAAACTTTCTTAAATTATAAGTAATTAAATATTAATCACAAAAATATGAAATTTGGAAGGTTCATTCCTCACATGTCTAGGGATGTGCTATGATTTTTCCAAATTTAGAAAACACCCCTAATTTTCAAAGTAAACCATCCTTTTTTGCCTAAAATAATTCTAAAAAAATAAAATATAAATAAAAAAATTACAAAAATTAGTTTTGTAAGTTCACTGTCGTCAGAGAAACTTAGGAAAAATAAAAATCAAATTTCAAAAGTTTAAAATATAATTTTCTATTTTTAAATTAAGAAAAATACCAAAAATAAGAAAAATACAAAATAACTCAAAAAATCACCAAAACAACCAAAATTGAAGAAAATGACCCTAGGAAGTCTCAGCAAAAATTGTAATGCCATAAAAATTATTTTTAATGTACAAGTGTATTTTCTAAGTTAATAAGTATTTTTGCTTAAAATAATTATAGAAGTTAAAATATAATTCAAAAATTCACAAAAACTTAGTTTGGGGAGTTCCTTAAGACCAGAGCTATTCAAGAAAATAAAAATTGAAGACAAAATAAAAAGTTTATTTTCAGTCTATTTTCTTATAAATTTATTCATAAAAATATCGAAAATCATAAAAATGCCCAGAATGTGTCAAAATGTTATAAATCGCTCCCTAATTGAAGAAAACAACTTTAAAACTTTTCCATAATTTTTTTGGAATTTAAAAATGTTTTTTAAATAATTAAATGTATTTTACTATATTTTTAGCTAAAAAATTATAAAAAATAGAATAAAAATTGGAAATTATAATAATTAAAATATAATTCAAAAAATCATCAAAATTGGACTAAGTGATTCTCTGACCCATGTGAACCTCCAAAAATTTTCTTAATGATAGAGGGTGTGTTTTAAAAACCCATTTTTTTAGCTATAATAATTCAAGAAAATAAAATAAAAATAAAAATAATACAAAGTCTTATCTAGTATCTTAATTAACCCATGAGTAGCAATCCAACAAAGTTCCATAGTTATTTGAGTCAAATTGAAAGAGTTATGAAATAAAGAGTCTTACGGGTAAAATGGTAATTACGGAAATTTGAGACTTGATTAAAATTTTAGGTCAAACCAAGGGGTAAAAGGGTAATATTGATCATAATTGATTCCCTAAGATGATTGAAACATAAAGGGATAAGAGGTAGAAACCAATCTACGGTATTTTCTATAAGAGGGTAAAATTACAATTATGTGAATTTTTATAATTTGGAAAATAAGTATAATGGATGATTCTAATGTGATGGGGCATGAGATAGCAATACAATAATTACTTAATTTTGAAGCCCCAGATCAATGGTTAGGCCTAATTCAATTATTCATTAAGAATCAAATCCATTTCACTTAGCATTTTAATAGTATTAATATACCCATAAGAAATCTAAGAGCTTAGTAGTGATCTAGGATTGATCTAAGGTTATATAAACAGATTATAAAAGAAAGAACATAACTCATCTTAAACACTACCGGCTCACTTAAATAATTGGGCTCACCTTAGGGTGACCACCCATTTAAAACCCTAAAACATATTAAGACAGGTAACTTGTGGCCTCCTCATGGGTTAATTAAGATATATACTAAGCATAATTTAAAGACATTAATTTAACTTGGATGATTCAATTAACAGTCTAGCAAAACTAGAATGAACTTAAAGTAATAAGGAGTCCCTAATCTTGGCTAGACTTACCCTCTGGACATTCTTGGAAAATTCTGGATACNACCCTATGAAGTCTCAGCAAAAATTGTAATGCCATAAAAATTATTTTTAATGTACAAGTGTATTTTCTAAGTAAATAAGTATTTTTGCTTAAAATAATTATAGAAGTTAAAATATAATTCAAAAATTCACAAAAAACTTAGTTTGGGGAGTTCCTTAAGACCAGAGCTATTCAAGAAAATAAAAATTGAAGACAAAATAAAAAGTTTATTTTCAGTCTATTTTCTTATATATTTATTCATAAAAATATCGAAAATCATAAAAATGCCCAGAATGTGTCAAAATGTCATAAATCGCTCCTTAATTGAAGAAGAAAACTTCAAAACTTTTCCATAATTTTTTTGGAATTTAAAAAATGTTTTTTAAATAATAAAATGTACTTTCTTATATTTTTTAGCTAAAAAATTATAAAAAATAGAACAAAAATTGGAAATTATAATTAAAATATAATTCAAAAAATCATCAAAATTGGACTAAGTGATTCTCTGACCCATGTGAACCTCCAAAAATTTTCTTAATGATAGAGGGTGCGTTTTAAAAACCCATTTTTTAGCTATAATAATTCAGGAAAATAAAATAAAAATCAGAAAAATACAAAGTCTTCTCTAGTATCTTAATTAACCCATGAGTAGCAATCCAACAAAGTTCCATAGTTATTTCAGTCAAATTGAAAGAGTTATGAGATAAAGAGTCTCAGGGGTAAAATGGTAATTATGGAATNGGTAAAATGGTAATTACGGAAATTTGAGACTTGATTAAAATTTTAGGTCAAACCAAGGGGTAAAAGGGTAATATTGATCATAATTGATTCCCTAAGATGATTGAAACATAAAGGGATAAGAGGTAGAAACCAATCTACGGTATTTTCTATAAGAGGGTAAAATTACAATTATGTGAATTTTTATAATTTGGAAAATAAGTATAATGGATGATTCTAATGTGATGGGGGCATGAGATAGCAATACAATAATTACTTAATTTTGAAGCCTCAGATCAATGGTTAGGCCTAATTCAATTATTCATTAAGAATCAAATCCATTTCACTTAGCATTTTAATATTATTAATATACCCATAAGAGATCTAAGAGCTTAGTAGTGAGCTAGGATTGATCTAAAGTTATATAAACAAATTATAAAAGAAAGAACATAACTCATCTTAAACACTACCGGCTCACTTAAATAATTGGGCTCACCTTAGGGTGACCACCCATTTAAAACCCTAAAACATATTAAGACAGGTAACTTGTGGCCTCCTCATGGGTTAATTAAGATATATACTAAGCATAATTTAAAGACATTAATTTAACTTGGACAATTCAATTAACAGTCTAGCAAAACCAGAATGAACTTAAAGTAATAAGGAGTCCCTAATCTTGGTTAGACTTACCCTCTGGACATTCTTGGAAAATTCTGGATAATTTAGAGGACATCTGAGTTCGTAACGATTTGTTGAGGAAAATTGTCTTCAAAGTGTAACAACAACTAAATTAACATGAAATTTCTAAGGTCCCACAAAGTTATGGATCGGGACCCGATAACTCACAAATCAATAGAAAATATCCCGACACTACATCTCCTATATTAATAACCTAACGCTCAAGGGTATGAGTTTTGGATAAAGTGTTTAAACCCTTTTGTGCAACTGGGATATTTGGTATGGCCACTTATAAATCATCAGACTGGTGTAAGTTTGAGGTTTAGGTGGTAAGGGCAATGACGACATTGCTTATGTTTATTAAATGAGGGATACGAAGTGGAATTTTGAGAATAATATCTCCTACCCCAAGGATCATTCAGGAAAGAGCATAGGACCGATGAAACTGTTCACCAACACATGGTAATAAATTACCCCTTACACTCTTAGGTTGTCAGCATTTTCACTCCGATCAAAATGATTAACTCATGAACAATCTTAATTTCCCAAATATATTTAAAATATGATTTTCCTGAAATATCATTCCTTTTGACTTTTAAACAAAGTATTATATGCATGAAAAAGTAAAAGAGGCTTAAATACAAAATTATGAAAGTCCACTGGTTAACCATCTTGGTTAGGCTAGAGCATGCTCTCCTGGGATTATTTGGCCAATAGATTTGATCCAAGGTAGGAAACACACAGTCCAAGTCTGAGCCCCGCTTTTACCAAAGTCTTACATTTAGCCTGATCTTTCATGTGTGGCTACAGGTTTTATTTTTTTTGCTTGCTAGTTGATACATTAAAATAATGTATTACTTTATGTATACATTTTATGCTTATTTTGGTAATAGTGTACTTTAAAGAATGGTATTTTCATATTTTTGTTGGAAGGTATATCAATTTTTGGTATTTGGAGCAAAAAGTAGCAAAAATGAGGAAATTTGGAGACAAGATCTTGGTGCTAGAGGTGCCAGATTGGCATATGAAGTACCATTTTCCAGAGAGCTGGCCTAGAAGTGCCAGAAACTGGTGCTAGAGGCGCCATTTTACAGAGAAGCGGTGTCAGACGTGCTAGATTGATGCCAGAAGCTCAAGAATCTAGAGAATAGCGCAGAATTCATTAAGCGGTGCCAGATTTGATCCAGAAGCGTCAAAATCCAGAGAGCAACATGAACTTCATTAGGCTGGCGCCAGAGGTGCCAGAAGCATCAGAGACGAACAAAGATGGAGTAAGTCGGTTCGTGATTATTTTTGAGAGATTTTGAAGGCTTCAGACATTTCAAATGTCCTTGTTTCATTCATTTTTCTTTTTTTTATTTTAAAAGGAGTCGACAGCTTGTTGATCGTCGTATACTTCCCTCATTCAAATAAAATTTCCCTCCCGAACCATATAAATGATTCGAAGAGGAGAGGAATCGAATAAGAAGGGACATACGACAAAGAAACAAATAAGAGAAAAAGTAAAACATGGAGAGTCTACGTGTGACAAACCTCGCAATGATAGTTTAAGAATGTCCGCCAAAACAAGATCAAGCGGAGGCAACTTAAACCAATATCCGCGAAAGAAGTATCTACATAGACTACCCATAACCAGACAGTCAGGTGTATGTACCTTTTCTGGGGTCAAGAGCACTCCCAGAGGAACGTGTTCGTACTCGTTAATTACATCTTGAGGGATACCTAAGAATACTCCCGATAAAAGGAGTTTCGCTTCATATTATCATAGACCTGGGGTATAGGCAACCAAAGGAAGGTTATTTCGTGTCGGAATAGTCCCGATACTTCAAAGCTCACGCTAAGCCATCGGGCAGAGAGTGAGTCTCTCACATCCTAAATGGGCAGTGGCTAATCAGCACACGGGGCCCACAGACTAACCTAAATAATCTTGACAAGGATATCTCAATACGTCAAAGCACGTCCGAGGGCAGAGGACAAATCGTCGTATCCCAAATGGGCGGCAGCTCATCGGCATCGGGTCGTCAATGTGATATCAACGAGGTCAAGGAGTATAGGGCTCAAAAGGGCTCAACAAAAAGGAAGGTAGAGTGATCCTAAAAGGTAGAGGTAACTAGGTCGGGGTACCACGGACCCGTCATACACAGCTACTAGGACCCTAAGTCTACCTGATGAAGGTAGTCGACCCAACACATCCTGAAATCCCCGGTCAGCAATCCGTGAATTGCATCATCTACGAGAACCTCGATAGCCTTAATGTCAAAGGAAGGAAACTCTATCCTATGACTACAAGCTAGAGCTCCATGAGGTGGGAATTATACCTGCCGAAATAGCAAGGATGCCTCAGGAAAGAAAGAGAAAGTGGAGGTTCAGCTACAAAGCTGGAAACGCTCCAAACAAAAGAACTTACACCCCGTCTGGGTCGGGGAGCCTTCTAAAACCCTAAGCGTACTAGACAACCACCTATATGAAGGCATGCTGGGCCAGTCAGGTTGGAAAAGTATAGGGACTCCTCCTCGGGACATGCAAATATGAATGCAGCTATCTGGAGCAGTCCCAAGTATTGTGGAGGCTCTATTAATATATGCAAGAAAGTAAATGTTGTAATTGTTAAATCATGAATATTTTAATCCTAAATTTTAATTATCTTGAATATTTTATTTAGGATTTTGCAGAAAATTAGAAATTTAAGTCCTAAAGAGCCTATATTATATCGTGAAATCTCATATAAGCCACAGAAAGAAATAAGGAAAACACATGCAAGCGCAGACATATAATATGATGTAAAAAGCAAAACAAGCCAAATTAAAATAATAAAAGGCCGGTGTCGCTGGGTCGGCAACATATCCCAAAAAGGAAAAAGACGGCCGGACTCTGCATATACATGTCCGGTCCTAATTCTATACATCAATATAAAATGCAGAATTAAGATACAGGGCACGAGCATCTACTTCCGGTCCCCTCCTTATGGTTTCGATGCTAAACGTCTCGAAACTCGTGCCCGTATCTTATTTCTATTACATGACTCTCCTGGACTCTAAAAAGTACATAAAAAATAAAAGACTCAATCCTGCATAAAAATAAGTGTTAGCGGAAAAGCTCACATGCAAATAACGTAGCATGAGCCATGCCTTAAAAGTGAGGGAGCTAATAACACCTGCAAGCAAATTGTTAGAAATCATTACTTGCTCTCCCCATAGCGGTACATGTGTGTGTATAAAAATAAGCATGTCTCCCTGCAGAAGAACGCCCTAACACACTACCATACATATGCAATATGCAGCCACATCACAAGAACAATGCAAAAGAAAGATATTTGGCTAGGGTAACCAATCCAGCAGAAAACAATAGCCAGACATCAAAAAGACTACCTAGCACCCTAAATCCTAGCCTAGCACACCATCTAATGAAAAGTGCATCAACCTAGTATCTAAGTGTGGGGTAAGTTTGGGTATAGTATGACTTTGACGGGGTCACTTTACTGGCCCCATCCTAAAGATCTGAAGGTTATAAAGGGTGTCACGAAGAATGATGACACGAGTTAGATCTACTAGATCTTTAGCACAGTCATACTCGTGTCAATCCCGATGACTTAACTCGCATTGCTCACTGGAATCAACCCAGCAAGCAATGCTCGTTAAGGCATCGTGACCAACACGGGGTCACTCTCCTAACGAACCTGTCTCGTTATCCATGCAAACATGCAAATGCAAATGCTAATGCAAGCAAATCAAAACATATATGTAGTGATAAAGAGTATGTCATGAAGGCATTGACTCGTAGGAATGGGCATGCCGTAGTGGCAAGGGCCCGAAAAGAGGGTATGTCGGTAAGGCAGTGACCCGAAGGTAGACATGTTGTAGTAGCAGGGGCCCGAAAAGAGGGTATAGCGGTAAGGCAGTGACCCGAAGGTAGGCATGCCACAGCGGCAGGGGCCCGAAAAGAGGGTACGCCGGTAAGACAATGACCTGAAAGAATACAACTCAAATGGAGGATATTGATTATGCTGACAAACATGTACATGCACATACACAACATGCAAATGAGCAAGTGGTCGGTTGATGGGGATGGATTATCCGGTCAAACCAAAGTGTTGTGCCAACCGGGCCAAGGTAGCCGGCTGAAACACAAGTGATGTGACTGGTTCTGAATAACCGACCAAGGCATAAGTGGTGTCAACCGGTCCGGGACAACCGATCGAGGTATAAGTGGTGTCGACTGCAAGATGCAAGGTGCAAATGCAAGTGCAACGTGTAAATGCAAGGTGCGAGGTGCAAATGCAAATGCAATGTGCAGAGTGCAAGTGCAAGTGCGATATATGACATACAATATGTAACATACAAGACATGCACATGCAAACAATGAGGTGCAAATAACCACATATGATAGCGAGCAAAGCTCGTACTAACGACCTCACCTATGAAACCTAAGGTTTAGACAATTGGATATGCTGCATCGCCGACTCCAGCTTTGGAGTGGGAATGTGGGGAGTTTTCTCCCTGGATCTCCGTGGGGGAAACTTTCCACAGTGTCATGAAATAGACTAGCTACAAAGATTTTCCCATTTTGTGAACTTCTCCACACTTTACAAAGCGATCCAGCTACAAATCTTCTCTCATTTTGCCAAGTCCGACCCCCTAGCTTCTCCAAGTAAAGATGGGGAAACCCAAAGCAAGGGGAGTGAGGGACTCCAACCCATCGGGACTTGTGCTAAGGCTCACAACAAAAGGGAGACACTCGGCTCTATGGGGGTGTTTGTTTACGCACAGGAAGTCCTAACCTAACGACTCACTCTAAGGAATCGACGATCAATCACATAGGTACATTGACGTGCCGACCCATGCCGACACACGCACCTATGTGGGAGATCGAACCCACACGCCTACACACCACTAAACCTAGGGCTAGCTAGGAGTTTAGGGGATCTCACCATCGTGACGGTTGCAGACGAGTTCTCTTTACTTGCTCCAAGCTCGCCAACGTCCAATCCATGCTCCAGTGTGCCTCATGGAATGCGCACAGGACAAAAACAGACCCAATAAGGGCAAGAGAGGAAGGGATCAGTGAGGGATGCAAAGTACGAGAAAAATAACTGATTTTGGCATATGAAAATATAACTAAAACATACCTTCGAGCAAGGGTTACTCGGGCCTAAGCATGCTCAAGCTTATGACGCAAGGAATCACAGAAATTTTGTATGAAGATTCTATGCAACGAGCTTGTCTACATTGTTCCCCAACAATAGAAGATATCAGAACAAGTCGTTAGCATAATTTTCATTTATTTTTTTTAACAAAAGATGCACTCATGTTTATTTGCAAATCACAAAGGACTCACATATGCTTAATCAAAGTGAGACAAACTCACAAAAGAATAATTTTGATTTATCTTAATCCTCAATGCCTTGAAATTCTACAAATTAAATCATTAATGTGATAGGATTTCATATCTATGAATCAAATTTATGGCATATAATAGAGAATTTAGAACAAGGTTTAAACTGAATCTACATCTTTCTTTCTGCCTCCCAAGTTTTGGATAGGAGTAGTTCAAAACACAGAAGAAAAATGACACTTTTGTATCTCTGTTTGCTGCGATGAGTGCTTGCGGCACATCGGCGACGAGGCAGGAGGCTGAAGTTCAACCGACCGAAAGAAAAGAAGAAGGCGGCAAAAAGGCCAGAGTTCTGCGCAGGATGGGGCTGAGGTCGGCCGGATCTCGACGCAAGGAGGTCGGCGGCTAGAGGAGGTCCGGCGACGGCGTCAGTTTTCGCAGACGGCGAGGAGAGTGTGCGGCCAAAGTGGGAAAGACTCCAAGCAAGCTCTCTCTCTCTTGCGGGTAGGAGAAGGTTCGACGACACGCTTCGCCGGTGAGGAGAAGGCTGGCGACGGAAGGATGTGTCAGCGACGACAAGCGGTTCTTTTTCTGTCGCGT
>JXCR01085043.1:5484-20482 GCA_002079205.1 Phalaenopsis hybrid cultivar | reverse complement strand
TTACAATGAACATATAGATTGTGAAGAAATTAAAATCATTTGAATATATATATATATATATATATATATATATATATATATATATATATATAGTGCCAAATAGGAGCAATCTTATTCTTTACTCTCTTTCGAGTGCATAAAAAACATTGAATAATCCAGAGTTTGGTCCCTAATTCCTTGGTTAGGCTGGAACGATACCAACTGACACTTCAGAGCTCCTACTACTCTCTCGCCTTAGAGCTAACAATCTCGCATCAGTTTCTAATCATCTGGACAAAATTGGAGATTTCAATCTGTCACCTTAAATCTTCAATTATGCATCGAACAAAGTATATTTCTCATACTTATTTGCACTTAACTTCATAAATGACATTCTCTCCCATGAAATCAAATGTGATTCTCATGATGTTGTAGAAATCATAGCTCTTTCGGAACATATGTTTCTCAACATTTTTTAATAATTCAATTGGCAAGATCAAAAAGTAAATGAAGATTGGAGTTTAAATCATCACAAATTATTGACATTTAAAACCATATAAAACAAAATCAATTCTTCACAAAACCATATCTCAATGTAGGGAGAAGGATAAAGAAGACTACTCAGAATTCATGAGAATGATANTATGGATCGGGACCCGATAACTCACAAATCAATAGAAAATATCCCGACACTACATCTCCTATATTAATAACCCAACGCTCAAGGGTATGAGTTTTGGATAAAGTGTTTAAACCCTTTTGTGCAACTAGGATATTTGGAATGACCACTTATAAATCATCAGACTGGTGTAAGTTTGAGGTTTAGGTGGTAAGGGCAATCACGAGATTGCTTATGTGTGTTAAATGAGGGATACGAAGTGGAATTTTGAGAATAATATCTCCTACCCCAAGGATCATTTAGGAAAGAGCATAGGACCGATGAAACTGTTCACCAACACATGGTAATAAATTACCCCTTACACTCTTAGGTTGTTAGCATTTTCACTCCGATCAAAATGATTAACTCATGAGAAATCTTAATTTTCCAAATATATTTAAAATATGATTTTCCTGAAATGTCATTCCTTTTGAATTTTAAACAAAGTATTATATGCATGAAAAAGTAAAAGAGGCTTAAATACAAAATTATGAAAGTCCACTGGTTAACCATCTTGGTTAGGCTAGAGCATGCTCTCCTGAGATTGTTTGGCCAATAGATTTGATCCAAGGTAGGAAGCACACAGTCCAAGTCTGAGCCTCGCTTTTACTAAAGTATTACATTTAGCCTGATCTTTCATGTGTGGCTACAGGTTTTATTTTTTTTGCTTGCTAGTTAATACATCAAAATAAAGTATTATTTTATGTATACATTTTATGCTTATTTTGGTGATAGTGTACTTTAAAGAATGGTATTTTCATGTTTTTGTTGAAGGTATATCAATTTTTAGCATTTGGAGCAAAAAGTAGCAAAAATGAGAAAATTTGGAGACAAAATGAGGATTTTCATGATCTTGGTGCTAGAGGTGCCAGATTGGCATATGAAGTACCATTTTCCGCGCCAGAAACTGGTGTCAAAGGCGCCATTTTACAGAGAAGCGGCGCCAGACATGCTAGATTGATGCCAGAAGCTCCAGAATCTAAAGAATAGCGCAGAATTCATTAAGCGGCGCCAGATTTGATACAGAAGCGTCAAAATCCAGAGAACAACATGGACTTCATTAGTTTGGCGCCAGAGGCACCAGAAGCGTCAGAGACGAACAAAGATGGAGTAAGTCGGTTCGTGATTATGTTTGAGAGATTTTGAAGGCTTCAGACATTTCAAATGTCCCTGTTTCATTCATTTTTCTTTTTTTATTTTAAAAGGAGTCGTCAGCTTGTCGATTGTCGTATACTTCCCTCATTTGAATAAATCTCCCTCCCGAACCATATAAATGATTCAAAGATGAGAGGAATCGAATAAGAAGGGACATACGACAAAGAGACAAATAAGAGAAATAGTAAAACATGGAGAGTCTACGTGCGACAAACCTCGCAAGGATAAGTTAAGAATGTCCGCCCAAACAATATCGGGCGAAGGCAACTTAAACCAATATCCGTGAAAGAAGTATCTACATAGACTACACATAACAAGACAGTCAGGTGTATGTACTTTTTCTGGGGTCAAGAGCACTCCCAGAGGAACGTATTCGTACTGGTTAATTACATCCTGGGGGATACCCAAGAATACTCCCGATAAAAGGAGTTTTGCTTCATATTATCATAGACCTGAGGTATAGGCAACCAAAGGAAGGTTATTTCGTGTGGGAACAGTCCCGATACTTCAAAGCTCACGCTAAGCCATCGGGCAGAGAGTGAGTCTCTCACATCCCAAATGGGTAGTGGCTAATCAGCACACGGGGCCCACAGACTAACCTAAATAATCTTGACGGGGATATCTCAATACGTCAAAGCACGTCCGAGCCAAAGGGCAGAGGACAAATCGTTGTATCCTAAATGGGCGGCAGCTCATCTGCATCGGGTCGTCAATGTGATATCAACGAGGTCAAGGAGCGACAGGGCTCAAACGGGCTCAACAAAAAGGAAGGTAGAGTGATCCTAAAAGGTACAGGTAACTAATGTACCCGTCATACACAGCTACTAAGACCCTAAGTCTACCTGGTCGTGAAGGTAGTCGACCCAACACGTCCTGAAATCCCCGATGAGCAATCCGTGAATTGCATCATCCACGAGAACCTCGGTAGCCCTAATGTCAAAGGAAGGAAACTCTATCATATGACTAAAAGCTAGAGCTCCAAGAGGTGGGACTTATACCTGCCGAAATAGCAAGGATGCCTCAGGAAAGAAAAAGAAAGTGGAGGTTCAGCTACAAAGCTGGAAACACTCCAAATAAAAGAACTTACACCCTGTCTGGGTCGGGGAGCCTTCTAACACCCTAAGCGTACTAGAAAATCACCTATATGAAGGGATGCTGGGCCAGTCAGGTTGGAAAAGTATGGGGACTTCTCCTCGGGACATGCAAATATGAATGCAGTTATCTTAAGCATTCCTAAGTATTGTGGAGGCTCTATTAATATATGCAAGAAAGTGAATGTTGTAGTTTTTAAATCATGAATATTTTAATTCTAAATTTTAATTATCTTGAATATTTTATTTAGGATTTTACCGAAAATTAGGAATTTAAGTCCTAAAGAGCCTATGTTATATCGTAAAATCCCAGATAAGCCACAGAAAGAAACAAGGAAAACACATGCAAGTGCAGACACACAATATGATGTAAAAAGCAAAACAAGCCAAATTAAAATAATAAAAGGCCGGTGTCGCTGGGTCGGCGACATATCCCAAAAAGGAAAAAGGCAGTCGGACTCCGCATATACATGTCCGGTCCTAATTCTATTCATCAATATAAATTGCAGAATTAAGATACGGAGCACGAGCATCTACTCCTGGTCCCCTCCACATGGTTCCCACACTAAACGTCTCAGAACCCGTGCCCGTATCTTATTTCTGTTACATGACTCTCCTAGACTCTAAAAAGTACATAGAAAAATAAAAGACTCAATCCTGCATGAAAATAAGTGTTAGCGGGAAAGCTCACATGCAAATAATGTATCATGAGCCATGCCTTAAAAGTGGGAGAGCTAATAACACCTACAAGCAAATTGTTAGAAATCATTACTTGCTCTCCCCATAGCGATACTTGTGTGTGTATAAAAATAGGCATGTCTCCCTGCAGAAGAATGCCCTAACACACTACCATACATATGCAATATGCAACCACATCACAAGCACAATGCAAAAGAAATATATTTGGCTAGGGCAACCAATCCAGCAGAGAACAAGAGCCAGACATTAAAAAGACTACCTAGCACCCTAAATCCTAGCCTAGCACACCATCTAACGAAAAGTGCATTAACCTAGTATCTAAGTGAGGGGTAAGTTTGGGTATAGTATGACTTTGACGGGGTCACTTTACTGGCCCCATCCTAAATATCTGAAGGATATAAAGAGTGTCACGAAGAATGGTGACACGCTATTAGATCTTTAGCACAGTCATACTCGTGTCAATCCCGATGACTTAACTCACATTGCTCATTGGGATCAACCCAGCAAGCAATACCGATGACTTAACTCGCATTGCTCACCGGTAGATCTTTAGCACAGTCATACTCGTGTCAATCCCGATGACTTAACTCGCATTGCTCACTGGAATCAACCCAGCAATCAATGCTCGTTAAAACATCGTGACCAACATGAGGTCACTCTCCTAACGAACATGTCTCGTTATCCATGCAAACATGCAAATGCAAATGCTAATGCAAGCAAATTAAAACATATAAGTAGTGATAAAGAGTATGTCATGAAGGCATTGACTCATAGAAATGGGCATGTCGCAGTGGCAAGGGCCCGAAAAGAGGGTATGCCGGTAAGGCAGTGACCCGAAGGTAGGCATGTCGTAGCGGTAGGGGCCCGAAAAGAGGGTATACTGGTAAGGCAGTGACCCAAACGTAGGCATGCCACAGCGGCAGGGGCCCGAAAAGAGGGTACGTCGGTAAGGCAGTGACCCGAAAGAATGTAACTTAAGTGGATGATATTGATTATGCTGACAAACATGTACATGCACATACACAACATGCAAAGGAGCAAGTGGTCGGTTGATGGGGATGGAGTATCCGGTCAAAGCAAAGTGTTGTGCCAACCGGGCCAGGGTAGCCGGCTGAAACACAAGTGACGTGACTGGTTCAGAATAACCGACTGAGGCATAAGTGGTGTCGACCGGTCCAAGACGACCGATCGAGGTATAAGTGGTGCCGCTGCAACTGCAAGATGCAAGGTGCAAATGCAAGTGCAACGTGTAAATGTAAGGTGTGAGGTGCAAATACAAATGCAAGGGGCAGAGTGCAAGTGCAAGTGCGATATATGACATACAATATGTAACATACAAGACATGCACATGCAAACAATGAGGTGCAAATGACCACATATGATTGCGAGTCACGCTCATACTAACGACCTCGCCTAGGAAACCTAAGGTTTAGACAATTGGATATGCGGCATCGCCACCTCCAGCTTTGGTGTGGGAATGTGGGGAGTTTTCTCCCTGGATATCCGAGGGGGAAACTCTCCATAGTGTCATGAAATAGGTTAGCTACAAAGATTTTCCCATTTTGTGAACTCTTCCACACTTTACAAAGCGAGCCAGCTACGAAGCTTCTCTCGCTTTGCCAAGTCCGACCCCCTAGCTTCTCCAAGTAAAGATGGGGAAACCCAAAGCAAGGGGAGTGAGGGACTTCAACCCATCGGGACTTGTGCTAAGACTCACAACAAAAGGGAGACACTCGGCTCTACAGGGGGTGTTTGGTTAAGCACAGGAAGTCCTAAGCTAACGGCTCACTCTAAGGAATCGATGATCAATCACATAGGTACATTGACACGCCGACCCATGCCGACACACGCACCCCATGTGGGAGATCGAACTCACACGCCTACACACCACTAAACCTAGGGCTAGCCAAGAGTTTAGGGGATCTCACCACCGTGACGGTTGCAGACAAGTTCTCTTTACTTGCTCCAAGCTCTCCAATGTCTGATCTATGCTCCAGTGTGCCTCGTGGAACGCGCACAGGACAAAAACAGACCCAATAAGGGCAAGAGAGGAAGGGATCAGTGAGAGATGCAAAGTACGAGAAAAATAACTGATTTTGGCATATGAAATTATAACTAAAACATACCTTCGAGCAAGGGTTACTCGGGCCTAAGCATGCTCAAGCTTATCACGCAAGGAATCACAGAAATTTTGCATGAAAATTCTATGCAACGAGCTTGTCTACGTTGTTCCCCAACAATAGATGATATCAGAACAAGTCGTTAGCATAATTTTCATTTTTTTTTAACAAAAGATGCACTCATGTTTATTTGCAAATCACAAAGGATCCACATATGCTTAATCAAAGTGAGACAAACTCACAAAAGAATAATTTTGATTTATCTTAATCCTCAATGCCTTGAAATTCTATAAATTAAATCATTAATGTGATAGAATTTCATATATATGAATCAAATTTATGGCATCTAATAGAGGATTTAGAATAATGTTTAAACTGAAGCTACATCTTTCTTTCTGTCTCCCAAGTTTTGGATAGGAGTAGTTCAAAACCCAGAAGAAAAATGAGAGTTTTGTATCTCTGTTTGCTGCGAGGAGTGCNGCCTTTGAATCAGAATAAGAGAGATAAAATTTTAATTATTATTATATTATAATAATATTAATATTATTATTATCCTTATAAGTTCTCCATACATTTTTGCCGAACACGTCTTCGCAATAAAACGAGGGTTTCCCTTAGGTAAAATCGACATTCTAGACGTGACTGCGCAGTTTGTTTTGTTGTTTGGGGTCATTCGGATTACTTTTTCAACGATCAAGTCCAAAATGATAATTTGTATATTTTAAACTCGCACGTGAAATCGTGGTGCAATGAGCGCCTTTTCCAAATGGAATCGACTTTCCGGACTCACTCACGTGGTCTGTTTCGTCGTCCGGGGTCATATAGACAACTTTATTGACGGTCGAGCTAATTCGAGCCATATTTGTGCATGACACGACGTATAAAATTCGTCGACACTCGTGACATCTAAAAACTGATGCCAACAGTCCCATAGAGTGGTTCAATGCATCTGACAATTTGGAAGGCTCTTTAATGAAGTGATATGTCTCTTGGATGAAGGGACATACCTCTTGGTGCAAAAAGGTGTGACTTTTGGGGGAAATAATGGAGGGAATTTTGAATTCCTTTTGGGCCCTAATTAAAAAGGAGAGAAGTCTAGAGAAGAAGAGGGGGGTGTGAGATAGAGAGAAAGGTTTTGGCATGAGAGATAATAGAGGATTTTCTTCCAGGGTTGTAAGAACAGAGGGAATGTGAGAGATTTCTTCTTCATTACACTTCTAAGAGAGAATTGAGTACTTAAAGAGAACTTCTAGAGATTTGCTTGAGAAGGAATGTGAGATAAGTTGTGTTCTTTTCTTTCGTTGTATTGTAAACTTATTTTTATATATGAAATTCGTGTTTTATCATATCATTCTCATGAATTCTGAGTAGTCTTTGTTATCTTTCTCCTTACAATGAGATATGATTTTGTAAAAAATTAGTTTTATTTTATAAGGTTTTAAATGTCAATAAATTGTGATGATTCGAAGTCTGATCTTCATTTATTCTTTGTTCTGACCAATTGAAAGGTTAAAATTTGTTGAGAAACATACGATCCGAAAGAACTATGTTTCTAGAACAAGATAAGAGTCACATTCAATTTCATGGGTGAGAATATAATTCATGAGATTGCGTGCAAATAAATAGGGAAATATACTTTGTTGGGCGCAGAATTGGAGATTTTAAGGTGACAGATTAAATTCTCTAATTTGGTTCAGTTGTTTGGAAACTAAAACAAGATTGTTAGCCCTCAGGTGAGGGAGAAGTGAGAGTTTTGGAGTGACAGTCACTATCCTCTCAACCTAACCATGGATTTAGGGGTCAAACTCTAGATTAGTTAATGTTCTTTATGCACCCTCAGAGGGTAAAGAATAGGATTGCTCATATTTGACACAATACAATTTTATATGTATTTTAAATGATTTTAATTTATTCATATTCCATAAACTCATTGTAAAAGAAAAGAATGTTTTCTTAAATTTGAACTATTCTTAAAACTTTCTTTAGTCGTTATAAGTTTACTTTTAAAGTTTAGCAATTAGTTCAGTTAAATTAGTTCTTCTAACTACATTTCATTTAGCGCACATTAAATTTACTTTAGATTTGTTCAACTCACTTAATTGTTATAGTTTGAATATTGTGCTTGACGTTATAATCATAAGAATTTACAATTCCGTGTGGGATTGATACTTAGGATTCCATCAGAGTCATTTATTACTTAAGCGATATGTATACTTGTGTTATTATTACAGGTATGGTAGCTTAGAGATTTTAAAATATAAAATTATTTATACTGAATTTATTTTTATTTGGATTGAACTGCATATTTACTATTAGTGCTAGCTGACCGCGCATCAAGTTTTTGGCACCGTTGTCGGGGAGTAACGGTAAATTACTTTTTAATTGAGAACATTTTATTTGAACTGAAAAACTATTTGTAGTTTAATTAAACATTTTTATATTTTAGTGTGCTTGTTTATTTTTATTGCTTATTGTGTTTGTGCATGTGTAGTTTAAGATTGTTATGTTTAATATATTATGATTCAGAGTTAAAAAGAACAATTAGAAAAATTCAAAAACAACAAAAAGAGAGATAATTTGAATAAAATGACTTGCAACTATAATTCTGGAAATGAAAATGAAGATCATCAAAGACCTTTAAGTAATTATGCTAATCCTACAGAAGATGAAATTCATTTGAGTATATGATGCGGGGGGATTCAGTGCGTTAATTTTGTAAATATCTTTCAATATTATAAAATACACACGACAAATACAATAATAAGTTAATCCCAACAAAAATATCATTAATGAAAATAGTTTTATCTTTTAAAACTCTTTAAACTGTCAAATCTCCTTAAAATAATGCAAGTATACGTGTCACTCAAGTAATAAAGGGTTCTAACGGAGTCCTAGATATCGATCCCACAGCAAAGTTGGAAATTCCTATTAGTAAATTCTCAAGATTATAATGTGAACTACAATATTAAACTACAAAAGTAAAGTGTTATATTTGAATATAAAGTAAAAGAGTGAATGCTAAATAAAATGCAGTAAAAATATAAAGTTAATTAAACTAATTGCTAAACTTTTAAAATTAAAATTATTAAAACTAAATAAAGTTTTTGTGACGAAGAGTTCAAATTTAAGAAANTTAATGAAAATAGTTTTATCTTTTAAAACTCTTTAAACTGTCAAATCTCCTTAAAATAATGCAAGTATACGTATCGCTCAAGTAATAAAGGGTTCTAATGGAGTCCTAGATTTCGATCCCACAGCAAAGTTGGAAATTTCTATTAGTAAATTCTTAAGATTATAATGTGAACTACAGTATTAAACTACAAAAGTAAAGTGTTATATTTGAATATAAAGTAAAAGAGTGAATGTTAAATAAAATGCAGTAAAAAGATAAAGTTAATTAAACTAATTGCTAAACTTTTAAAAGTAAACTTACTAAAACTAAATAAAGTTTTTGTGATGAAAAGTTCAAATTTAATAAAGCATCTTTCCCATTTACAATGAGTATATGGATCGTGAAAAAATTAAAATCATTTGAATATATATATATATATATATAGTGTCAAATATGAGCAATCTTATTCTTTACCCTCTTTCGAGTGCATAAAAAACATTGAATAATCCAGAGTTTGGTCCCTAATTCCTTGGTTATGCTGGGACGATACTAGCTGACACTTCAGAGCTCCCACTACTCTCTCGTCTGAGGGCTAAAAATCTCGCATCAGCTTCTAATCATCTGGACCAAATTGGAGATTTTAATCTGTCACCTTAAATCTTCAATTATACATCGAACAAAGTATATTTCCCATACTTATTTGCACTTAACTTCATAAATGACATTCTCTCTCATGAAATCAAATGTGATTCTCACGATGTTGTAGAAATCATAGCTCTTTCGAAACATATGTTTCTCAACATATTTTAATAATTCAATTGGCAAGATCAAAAAGTAAATGAAGATCGGAGTTCAAATCATCACAAATTATTGACATTTAAAACCGTATAAAATAAAATTAATTCTTCACAAAATCATATCTCAATGTAGGGAGAAGGATAAAGAAGACTACTCAGAATTCATGAGAATGATATGATAAAACATGAATTTCATATATAAAAATAAGTTTACAAAATAAAAGAAATAAAAAACACAACTTATCTCACGATCCTTCCCAAGCAAATCCCCATAAGTTCTCTTCAAGTCTTTCTCTCCTTACAAGCACTCTCAATTCTCTCTTAGAAGTGTAATGAAGAAGAAATCTCTCACCTTCCCTCTCTTCTTATAATCTTTGAAGAAAATCTTCAAGCCATTGATTCTCCCTCTCTCTTTCTCTCTCTCTCTTTCTCTCTCTCTTTTGCCCTATTTTACTCGCCCCACACCCCCATAAACTCTTCAAAAACCCTCTCTTTTATTAAAGAATGTCTCCCTCCAAAAAGATTTCAAAATTTTNAAGTGTAATGAAGAAGAAATCTCTCACCTTCCCTCTCTTCTTATAATCTTTGAAGAAAATCTTCAAGCCATTAATTCTCTCTCTCTCTTTCTCTCTCTCTTTTGCCCTCTTTTACTCGCCACACACCCCCATAAAGTCTTCAAAAACCCTCTCTTTTATTAAAGAATGTCTCCCTCCAAAAAGATTTCAAAATTTCCTACAAAATTCTATCCAAAAGTTAATCCTTTTGAATTCAAAAGACATGTCCATTGATCCAAGAAACATATTTATTTATTAAAGAACCTTCCAAAGTGTCTAGATGCATTGAATCACTCCATGGGGTGTTTAGAACAAGTGTCCCCTTAAAAATTCGTGCAAAATTCATTTAGAACCGCCTTAATCCACAAAAAGTTGTCTATGACGTATCTGGCACCAGTTCTGCCGCATCTGGCGCCAGCTTGCTTAAATCTACGTTGTATTGGATTTTGGTGCTTCATGCGCCAAATCTGGCGCATGTGGTGCCAGCTCTCTGTAAAATGGCGCATCTTGCGCCAATCTGGCACATTTGGCTCCAAAATTCCCAAGATTCAGTGTTTTGGCTCCAAATTTCGTCTTTTTGCTACTTTTGCTCCAAATGCCTAAATATGATACACTTATAACAAAAACATAAAAATATCATTCTTTAAAAATCAAAACAAAGACCAAATTAAGTCTATTCAACTGAGAAGTGGAAAAGAATTAGAAAGAAAAGTTCAAAAAGAAGTTGAAGTTGAAAAAGAAGGGGTGGAAAATAAAAAATCTAATGAAGATTTTCATTTTGAGTCAGAATATTCTATCAAAGCAATGAAAATTACTGTAGAAAGACCACCACATCCATTTCCTCAAAGATTGAAGCAGAAAAACAAAGATAACCAATTTACAAAATTTTTGGAAAAAATGATGAAATTAACAATAAACATTCCATTTGTTGAAGCCCTGGAACAAATGTTAAGTTATGTGAAGTTTATGAAGAATATACTTAATAAAAAAAAGGAAGTTTACAGATAAAGAGACTGTTGCACTTAGTGAAGAGTTTAACTCTATAATTTAGAGGAAGACCATTTCTTATCATTGGAAGAGATTTGATAGATATGCAGAGAGAACAATTGACGATGAGAATTAGCGATCAAGATGTCAGATTTAATATTGCAAAGTCAATGAAATATCCAAGAAAAGGAGTGAGGATGAATGCTTCAGAATGGAAATTAACAACTATTTAAGCAATGAATATTTCACGAATATATTTGAAAAGAAAACCGAAGAATAATATTTAGCGTATGAGGATATAATTCAAGATGAATCTATGAAAGTGAGTAATGAAGAATTGAATTATGTTCAGGAACAACTTGAAATGTTAGATCCTACGGATAATAACAAAAATTTGATTTCATCAATTGAGAAACCTCGTGAACTAGAAATGAAAATACTTCCTACACATTTAAAATATGTCTTCTTAGGAGATTTATCTACATTACTTGTTATTATATCCTCAAAGTTAATTGAAGCACAAGAACAAAAGTCGTTGGAAACTTTAAAAAGATATAAGAAAGCCTTTAGATGGACATTAGTTGATATTAAAGGAAAGAGTCATTTAATTTGTATGCACAGAATTTTATTGGAAGATCATCATGAACCAAAAGCTAATCCTCAAAAGAGATTAAACCCGATAATGAAAGAAGTTGTTAAGAAAGAGATTTTAAAATAGTTAGATGCGGGAATAATATATCATATTTCAGACAGTACTTGGGTAAGTCCAATTCATTGTGTTCCAAAGAAAGGGGGTGTGGTTGTTGTGACAAATGAGAATAATGAATTAATACCAATAAGGCAAGTCACTGGATGATAAATCTGTATTAAATAATAGAAAATTAAATTCTACCACCAGGAAAGATCACTTTCTTTTACCCTTTTTGGACCAGATGTTGGATAGGCTAGTTGGGCATATATATTTTTGCTTTTTAGATGGATATACCGACTATCATTAAATATCAATTGCTTCGGACGATCAAGAGAAGAAAATATTTACTAATCCTTACGGTACTTCTTCTTTTTGACGAATGCACTTAGATTTATGTAACGCATCTGCGACATTTAAAAGAGTATGACATCGATTTTCAATGATTTAATTGAAAAAGGGATAGAAGTCTTTATGGATGATTTTTTTTTGTGTTTGGAACTTCATTTGACATATATCTAAATCATGTAGAGAAAGTTCTAGAATGATGTGAATAGATTAATCTAGTATTAAATTGGAAAAAATGTCAATTTATGATTGCAAGAGTAATTGTGCTTGGGTAGAAAATTTCAGAAAATGACATGGAAGTAGATCCGACAAAAAATTCAAGTAATATCTAACCCGCTCCACCTACCACTGTAAGAAGAGTTAGAGTTTTTTAGAACATGCTGGTTTTTACAGACGATATATCAAAGATTTTTCAAAAATTTCAAAGCCTTTATGCCAACTTTTGAAAAAATATACAAAATTTGATCCAATCAAGAGTGTTTTAATGCCTTTGAAACAATGATAGAAAAATTGATCACTGCTCCTATAATTGTTTCACCTGATTAAGAGAAATCGTTTGAATTAATGCCCTTTAGTTTATGTAACTCATATTTGTACAAACAACGCAAAGATTTGATTATGCGGAAATGTGTGTCTTTGGAAGAAATTGAAGAAATTATCCAAAAATGTCATGATTCTGAATTTGGAGGTCAATTTGGGATTAATAAAACTGGTCACAAATTTTACAATCTAGATTTTATTAGTCTACACTATTTAGAGATGTTAATATATATTAAAATATGTGATCGGTGTCAGCGAATAGACAATATTTCAAAAAGAAAATGAATTGCCTCTAAATTTACTTTTAAAATTAAAATATTTGATGTTTGAGGATTATATTTTATGGGATAATTTGTACCTTCATTAGAATACATATATATATAAAGTGGATTAAAGCACTAGCTTTACCTCGATGTGATGCTTGAAGTGTTTCAAAATTTTTTAATCACAAATACTTTTACAAGATATAGAATGCCGAAAATAATCATTACTCATGAAGGATCTCACTTTCGGAACAAACAAATTAAAGATTGGTGGGAAAATTTAATATTATATATATGATTGCAACTGCTTATCATCCCTAGACTAATGATCTAGCAAAAGTATCTAATCTTGAAATTAAGAAAATTTTGGAAAAAACTGTAAATCCTAATAAAATGGATTGGTCTGTTAGATTAGATATTGCATTACGAGATTATAAGATAGTGTATAAGACACCTATAGAAATGTCGTCATATAGATTAATTTTTGGAATATTTGTCACTTATCAATGGATATCGAACATAAAATTTATTGGGTGATTAAGGAGTTTAATTTTAATTTAAAAGATGTTGGTGAGAATAAGTTATTATAATTGAATGAGCTAGAAGAGATTATGAATGAATCTTATGATAATACAAGGATATATAATGAGAGAATGAAAGAATGACATGATCGAAAGATAATAAAAAAATTTTGAGTTTGGACAAGAAGTTTTATTATACAATACAAGATTAAAATTATTTTCTGGAAAACTGAAGTATAAGTGGACAGGGTCATTCACAATTGTAAAAGTCTATCCCTGTGAAGTTATTAATATTGAAGATATCAAGGCTGAAAAGATATTTAAAGTGAATGAGCATAAACTGAAATCATATTTTGATGGTCATAAACCAGTTTTTAAAGAGATTGTAATGTTGGGTCACACAAAATAAAGACAATGAATGTCGGGCTGACGACATTAAATCAAGCCCTTTGTGGGAGACGACCNATTTACTTTTAAAATTGAAATATTTGATGTTTGAGGATTATATTTTATGGGATAATTTGTACCTTCATTAGATTACATATATATATAAAGTGGATTAAAGCACTAGCTTTACCTCAATGTGATGCTTGGAGTGTTTCAAAATTTTTTAATCAAAAATGCTTTTACAAGATATGGAATGCCGAAAATAATCATTACTGATGAAGGATCTCACTTTCGGAACAAACAAATTAAAAATTGGTAGGAAAATTTAATATTATATATATGATTGCAACTGCTTATCATCCCTAGACTAATGATCTAGCAAAAGTATCTAATCTTGAAATTATGAAAATTTTGGAAAAAAACTGTAAATCCTAATAAAATGGATTGGTCTGCCAGATTAGATATTACATTATGAGATTATAAGATAGTGTATAAGACACCAATAGAAATGTTGTCATATAGATTAATTTTTGGGAATATTTGTCACTTACCAATGGATATGGAACATAAAGTTTATTGGGTGATTAAGGAGTTTAATTTTAATTTAAAAGATGCTGGTGAGAAAAAGTTATTATAATTTAATGAGCTAAAAGAGATTATGAATGAATCTTATGATAATATAAGGATATATAATGAGAGAATGAAAGAATGACATGATCGAAAGATAATAAAAAAAATTTGAGTTTGGACAAGAAGTTTTATTATACAATACAAGATTAAAATTATTTCTTGAAAAACTGAAGTATAGGTGGACAGGGTCATTCACAATTGTAAAAGTCTATCCCTATGAATTTGTTAATATTGAAGATACCAAGGCTGAAAAAATATTTAAAGTGAATGAGCATAGACTGAAATCATATTTTGATGGTCATAAACTAGTTTTTAAAGAGACTGTAATGTTGGGTCACACAAAATAAAGGCAATGAATGTCAGGCTGACGACATTAAATTAAGCCCTTTGTGGGAGGCAACCCATATTTATGTATGTTTCTATTGTTTATCTGTTTTTATGATTAGTAGTATTATATATATATATATAT
>JXCR01085040.1:0-14074 GCA_002079205.1 Phalaenopsis hybrid cultivar | reverse complement strand
ATCTAACAGCTGCCGTATCCCCCAGTACTAGACTTTGCTACCGCCGACAACCTTTGTACCTCTTTATCTATTGCATCATTTAAAACCACATTCCACACACACACAGAGCAATTTGTGTTGTTAAAATTTATTTCCTGTTTTGAAGAGTCTCCGTTTTAACCTATTTGAATTCCAGCAATAATATTTTTTTTTCTATTGTGGTTTGGATTAACTCCAATATCAGTTCCAACCCCTTGGGCGATCCGTGTGCAATCCATGTTTAATATGTTGCAATAATTAGACTCCACGACACAACAATACCCATTGATCTCTTCGTATTTGACACTAATTTTAATTAAGGACATTTATTTCATTTATTTTACGTACATGCCATTCAATTTCTTTGTATTTACATATCTAGAACCTAAAGTTTACTTTTTACATTAATACCACCCAATGTTTTTTTATCACTTCAAAAATATCACTATTTAAACTTTTAAAAAGTGAAATTCACCATATAAGGTGGCAGGTATGTAAAGATTGAAGTTTAGGTGTTAGATATGTAAATGCATAGGAATTCAGTGGTATGTATGTAAATCTTTCTTTATTTTATTTATTTGTTTAACCAGCTTAAGAGAATGCTTAAAAATGCTGTTTACCCTAACTTGGTAAATATTTTCTCTTCATTTATGCAGCTTAAGACATGACAGACCTTTCACTCTTTCAATGGCTAATGCTGGGCCTAATACAAATGGATCCCAGTTTTTTATCACCACTGTGGCCACTCCATGGCTGGATAATAAGCATTCTGTGTTTGGTAGAGTTGTCAAAGGGATGGATGTGGTGCAGGTTAGTATTTTTTTTCCTGAGGCTTATTGAAAGAAGAAATTTTGTTGCTTTATTTTGATATGAGTGCAATGTATTGCTAATTAATTAATGGGCCATTTACATACATTTAAACCAATTCCTATGTATATACATATCTATCACTTAAATTTTACTTTTAACATCTTGTAGGTTATAAGAATTTAGCAGAATACTTTATTGATATGAATGACAATATAAATACAACTTACATGAATCCTAAAATATGAAATACATAATAACACTTATATCTCCAAGATTATAATTAATCAATTCCTAATAACTACCCGGAGATAAAAGAAAAGACATAAAATAAGAAAAAAGATAACACCTATATCTCCAAGATTATAATTAATCAATTTCCTAATAACTACCTAGAGTAAAGGAAATGCATAAAATAGGGAAGACATAAAATATGAAAAATTAGAAGAAAAAAAATCAATTTCTAATAACTTCTGACACTCATGCTCAAGTTGAAACATAGATGTTCAACTTGAATTTGAAATAATAAAACAATGGGCGAGGAATATATGTTGTGTGGTAGAACATGAAGTCTTCATCCCCAATAGCATTTAGGGATACTTCTAGTTGGTTGCGTTTGTCTTTGTCTGCAGTTGTATTTGACTGTGGGTTTTGTAGGTAGGCAGAAGGTTGTTATAGGCAATGCTACAGAGAAGATTGCAGGGAAGTAGATAACCTATAGGGAAAGCTGTAGGACATAACTTGCAAAGAAAAAGTTCTAGAGGAAGGCCTACTACAGGAAAAGACTTCAGTGGAGGCCTCCTACAGGAAACAATTTTGGAGGAGGGTCTGCTGCAGTAAAAGGTGCTGGAGGAGGGTCTGCTGCAGGAAAAGGCTTGGGAGGAGCGTCTTGCTGTAGGAAAAGGTTCAAGAGAAGNCCTACAGGAAACGATTTTGGAGGAGGGTCTGCTGCAGGAAAAGGTGTTGGAGGAGGGTCTGCTGCAGGAAAAGACTTGGGAGGAGGGTGTTGTTGTAGGAAAAGGTTCCAAAGAAAGGTCTGCTGCAGAAAAAAGTTTCGAAGGATGGCTTGTTGTAGGAAAAAAAAAAGACTATGGCGGCAAAGGAGAATCAAGGAAAATGTCATCATACCATTTTTTTTGAGAAAAAAGAAAGGGAAAGAAAAAATAATAATAAATCATCCTCCTCGAATAACTATCCTGGATGAACATGAGAGGTTGATAGGCCGGAGGAGAACTGCTAGAACCAAACAATTTATTCCACCCGACTCTCAATAGAGTTCGACGTGTCTTGGACCAAATCTTCTACTGCTAAAGGTCTCTCTACTCCCTCGAAATCTACAACAGTTCAGTCAACCCCTTTATTTGTCGATTCCTCGTGGAGTTTGTGGTGTTCAGTTCCTCCGTTGTCTATAGAGGAATTGAGGTAGATATCGAGCCTCCGGTGGAATCAAGAACAGTGTCGGATGGAAGCTTGAAGGTGGAGGAATCAGCCATGGTTCCAATCAGACGCCGAGACATGGAAGAAGCCATTCTCTGCGTCTGGAAAGGAGGGACACAAATGCGACGATTAAGCTGAATATTCTTCGACATAAAAGGAATCCTCTTCACATGGATGGCGCAAAGATTTGTGTCTTTAAAGAGACCGACAAGTTAAGACTTTGCAGCCTCCTAAAGCTCAACAACGACGAAACTCTGGAATTGGAGATTTGTTTTAAAATCCTGCGCAATTTTGTGGACCAGAAGTAGGAAGGGAAGCTACAGATGAGGAGCTCCATGCTCTTTTGGTATGTCCTGATCTTGCTCAGCGCAACTGTTCTGGGACGTAAACAATGGGATTTATTCATGCCACCGGTCGCAGGAGCCGACTTCTTGACCACCATGGTTGCTAGTTGCTCACTTGGGGCATTGCTGTCGGTGGACTTGCAAGCAGTTTGCTTTGTCTTCACCATCGAGGTGGTTTGTGCTTAGGCTCTAGAGGCCATGGAGAAGATGTTCTTATAGGAGACAAAAAAACTACTGGCTGCTTTTGAATTGAAGAGAAGGAATTTTCACGTGAGTATGCCGACAAGAAGAAATTCTGAC
The DNA here is from genome assembly GCA_002079205.1 of Phalaenopsis hybrid cultivar. Lineage (NCBI taxonomy): Eukaryota > Viridiplantae > Streptophyta > Magnoliopsida > Asparagales > Orchidaceae > Phalaenopsis > Phalaenopsis hybrid cultivar. The sequence continues at coordinate 11,168 of JXCR01085040.1, read as the reverse complement.
GGGAGACAAGGCCTCTAGGAGGAAGATTTATTTCGGAAGAAAGAAATCCTTGCAGCAATTGAGTGCAGTCAAAGACTGTAGTGAGAACTTGGATCGTGGGAGGGCCTGTGGTGGGAAATTCCGGCTGGGGGTTTCGGCGGCTAATGGGCTGCGGTGGGAGAAGTTCTGGCTGCTAGGGACCTGCAGGGAGAGATTTCCGAAGACTAGTTTATGCGGGAAGGAGTTCCAGCAGCTCGGGCCTGCAGGGTGAGGAGTTTCGACGGCTAGGGACCTGTGGGGAGAGAGTTCTAGTGGCTAATTCTTGCAGGAAGGAGTTCCGACAACTAGGACCTAGAGGGAGAGGAGTTTTGACGGCTAGGGCCTGCAAGGAGAAAGATTGTTGATTGCAAGGAATAAGAAGTTTCTGACGGTAAAAGATCTCCTCCGCCTAAGACTCTAGGGCTTATTTCAAGGCTCTGATACCATGTAGGTTTTAAGAATTTAGCAGAATATTTTATTTATATGAAAGGGGAAGATAAATAAAACTTATATGAATTCTAAAATAGGAAATACGTAACGTTAATTCTTAATAATTACTCGGAGATAAATGGAAAAAAATACGACCTATATCTCCTAATAACTATCTAGAGATAAAAGTAAGTACATAAAATAGGAAATACATAAAATAGAGAATAACAAGAAAGAAAATAAATCAATTCCTAATAACTTCTAACATATCTATCCCAACCAAGTCTTTCACGTCTCATCAAACATACCCTCATTTTTTAACTTTTAAAATGTGAGATACACATTTGCATATATCGGAAAGGTAACATTTATAAAAATTAAAGTTTATGTGCTAAATATGTAAATACATATGAATTAAGTGGTATGTACATAAATCTTCTTTCAATAATTTTTCTAGGGGTAATTATGTACATAACCATTGAAACATCGCTATTTACCAAACTAGCACTCATGCAAATGCCACAATCAAACCATTGAGAATTTGATAAAAAAGGAAAAATATGGGTAGGGTTTTATCGTGAATTTTGATATTTCAGTGAGAATTTAAAAAATGAATGAAAGAGGGTGCTTGATTTGTAAATATCAAATTTTTTAGTGCTATGAATGAAGCTCTACTTTTCTCTAAGCATGTTCAATTGTCAGAAAATTCATCATGGTCAAATTTGTATGATGATATCCTTATTTAAACTATTGCTAGATTTTTTCTTGTCCCTGAATTTGCTTTAAGATGAGTGCAATGTATGGCTAATTAATCAACTTCTATATTGCACTATTCTCAAGGCATACTCAATAGCTGCAAAATTCATCTTGCTTAAAGTTGGATTAGAATATCCTATTCTAAATTTATGCAAGTTGAGTGCAATACATGATTAATCAATCGACTATTATATCGCGCCCAATCTCAGAGCAAAATTCGAAAAAAGCGTCATCTGCATACCACTCGAAACATTACTATTTACAAACCTGGCACTCTCTTTCATCCATTTTTCAAATCCTCGCTCAAATATTGAAATGCATGATAAAACCCCAACCCGTATTCTTTATTTTTATCAAATTCTCAATGGTTTGATCATGACACGCGTAACTACATCGGTTCGGTAGTTCAGAAACATCGCTTGGGTGCTATATTTTGTAAATAGTAATCATGATTAAACTTTGGTTGTTATGGGTTTGAAACCGTTGGATTTGCTTTGAGATCAGTGCAATACAAAAATTAATTGATTATTCATCCTAACCTAAATTCAATCATGATATTTTCACCCATATTTTTATTCTATTTATTAAGTAACTGGAAGTATATTTATTCTTCTTGCAAACCTGCAGGGAATAGAGAAGGTGAAGACTGATAGGAATGACAAACCATATCAGGATGTGAAGATTCTCAATGCTACTGTCCCCAAGTCTTAGAAGATATATTTGTAATAACTCATAATTATGAGGTCTTTTTTATATTATTATTATTTATATGTACTTTTGATGATTTAATTTATGCTGTGAAAATTATATTTCAAGTTTGTAAAAATTTTTTGTGGAATTTGGGATTTGAAACATACATTATTTTAGGTGTATGGTTGAGACTTGAGAGTAGGGCCTGATATGGAGCCCAAGTTCGGGTCTGTTCGAAATCGGTTTGAATATTTTAGTGGCTCGAAATCGGCTCATGGCTCGTTATATTCAATTTTCAGCTGAGCGGCTTGAAATTGAATCGAGTTGGCTCAAATTGATCGTTTAAGCTTGGAATCAGCTCGATCTGGCTCAAAATTGAAACTGATTATCTCGAATCGAGCTATTTGGATGTGATCTAGCTCAAAATCGGTTCGAAATTAACATTATATGCAAAATCTTTATAAATAAAAAACTACTATGAGCAAATCTCGAGTCAATTCCAACTGATCCATGTATGGCTCGAAATCGGTTAAAAGATTTTGAATTTAACATTTTGGTTTATAGCTCGGACCGATTAGTATTGTCCCTGCTTAGTCCCCTAACATGGTAAGACGTGGACGGACACTTCTTATTCTAACGTTTGAAGACCAAAATCAGGGACCAGAGGCATGTCGTGAAAGAGGCACACTGGGCGGGCGAGCGTCGACCGTGTCTCCGGGGCACAGTGTTTCAATTTGATCTCGATTTAAGCCAACATTCGAATCGATTTTTTTTTCTTTGTAAATAGAGCTGATGCACTTATGCATGTCATGATCAAATCATAAAAAAATTAATAAAAATAAAAAATATGGGTGGAGATTATCATGAATTTTGATCTATAAATTGCAATGTTGCCCTCTTTATTTTGGGATTTTACATTAACAGTATACATTTCTGTATTTGCATATGTAGCCCTTAATGTTTACAACTTGTCAATCACTTGGTTAAAAATTAAACAGCAGTATTATGTTTATCTATTTTTAGGACTAGTGTGATATATTGTTAAATATTATAAATTATATACCTATCCTCTAAAACATATATATTTACGGAAAAATATTACGTCACGACTCTGAACGTAGAGCTACGTTTGGATTGCAAGAGTTAGAAATATCTCGCTGTGTTACATGAATATTTCATATGTGTTATTTATAAAAAATCAAGTGTTATTCGAGTATTATATAGTGTTATTTAATTATTTTGCAGTGTTATTAAAATATTTCCCCTTGAGTTACTTGATTTGGGGTTGTGTTATTCGGCATATTCCCCGTGTTATGCCAATTTTCACAATGTTATTGGAATAACACAAACCCAAATCAATTAACGCGGGGAATATTCCAATAACACTTCAGCCCCAAATCAAGTAACACGGGGGAATATTCTAATAACACCGTGTAATACTCGAATAAAACTTCATTTTTTTACAAATAATGCAGATAAAATATCCCTGTAACACAATGAGTTATTCATAAATATTGCAATCTAAACGTAGCTCTATGTTCGAAGTCACGATGTAATATTTTTTCTATATTCACGTATCAAACACCAAAACTCTAATATTTACATATGAACCAGTCAAAATTTCGATCTCTGGGTAGGAAGACTGCAGAGAGGAATGATGATGTATAGTGTTAAATCTGAAAAAGGTATATAAGCTCTAGGTGGTTAACATGTAAATATTAGAGTTTAGGTGGTTTCGTATGTAAATATATATGTTTCAGATGGTAAATATGTAAAAACCTCATATTATTAATGGCGATTCTTTCTAATCTGGTAGTGGTGACCGCATAAAGCATAAGATGCTGCATGGTTTGGTAATTGATGGGATTCTTTTATGCTTGTGCGAGGCAATTAAAAGTGATTGTAACATTCAAATTATGAATATTTTGGCTTTGCTGATTATTATATTTTATATTGGCCGAAGAAAAAATTTTTATTAGAGGAGATTTAAATGGACATGTTGGTAGAGTAGTGGAAGATTTTTAAAATATTCGTGCTGACTGGTACGGTTTTGGAGTGACTGACGAAGAAGGTAAAATCATATTAGATTTTGCTTTAGTGTTTTGTTTTGTTATTGCTAATACTTTATTTTAGAAAAGAGATAGAGCATATTATTAGCTATAAAAATGGATCAAATAAAACATAAATTGATTATTTTTTTACGAGAAAAAGAGATCGTAGAGGGTGCAAAGATTGTGATGTTATTCTAAGTGGAAACTTAAGTACTTAACATCAATTATTAATTCTGGAGTTTAAGATGAAAAGTTGTAAGATTAAAAATATAAGAAAATATTGTCATAGAATTAGATGGAGGAACCTAAAAGACAAATATAAAATTATTTTTATGAGTGAACTTCAAGATATCACGATTTGGGATGTCCATGAAGAAACAAATTCTATGTGTGATAAAATGATAAGTAATATTAAATAAGTGACGAAAGATGTACTTGGAGAATCAAAAGAAAATTTTTTCTATAAATAAAAATAGTTGGTGGTGGAATAATAATGAGAAAAAAAAAGATAAAATGTAAGAAGTTATGTTAAAAAAATTGGTTTAAATGTAAAAACATAGAAAACTGAGAAAAATATAATGTGGCTCGTAAGGTGTATAAGATAATAATTTGTGACGCTAAAAATACTACTTTAATGATCTTTATAATAGATTAAATACTAAAGAGGGTGAAAAATTTATGTATAAATTAGTCAAACAAAGAGAAGTGAAAAGTGAAGTTTTAATTCAAGTAAAGTGTATCAAAGATGAAAATCAAAAGGTGATTTTCTTAAAGAAATATATTCAAATTAGGTGGGTGAGCTATTTTTATAGACTTTTCAATGAAGTTTATGAAAATATGATCAACTTTAGTAATCTTAGCATCATTAATGATAATAAATTGTTTTATTTTTACCATTCTATTACTAAAAATGAAGTTGAGGAGGCTTTAAAGAAAACCAATAGTGGAAAATCAATAGGACTTGATGATACCCCAATTGAAGTGTGGAAATATTTAGGAGATTTGGGGATTTTTTGGCTTAATAAACTCTTTAATATTATTTTAAAAACTAAAAGATGTCTGAGGAGTGGAGGAAGGGTATTTTGGTTCTCATTTTAATGAATAAATGGGATGCATAAGAGTGTACAAATTATAGAGAACTTAAGTTGATGTGTCATACTTTAAGATTATGGGACAGGGTAATTGAACATATGTTAAGACGTGATACAGAGATTTCTCATAATCATTTTGGATTCAGGCCAAGCAGGTCTACTATGGAAGTTATACATTTATTGAGAGGTTTGATGGAGAAGTACAAAGAGAATAAGGAGGATCTACATATAATTTTTATTGATTTAGAAAATACTTACGTTAAGGTCCCAAGAGAAGTCATTTGGAGAGTTTTAGAAAAAAAAGGGTGTTGATATGACGTATATTCAAGTCATTAAGGATATGTATACTAAAGTTATTACTTGTGTTCGAACATAAATAGGATTGACCAAGTATTTTATTGTTTCAGTTGGATTACATCAGAGATTGGCTTTAAGCTCATATCATTTTGTTGTAGTTATTGATGCTCTTACTGGACTTTAATAAGAGGATGTACCTGGGTTATGCTTTTCGTTGATGATATCCTTCTTATGAATAAGACTAGAGAAGGACTTCATAAAAAACTTGAATTATGAAGGTCTACATTGGAGGCTAAAGGCCTTCGTTTAAGTAGATCTAAGACTTAATACATTGAATGTAATTTTAGCGATAGTAACTCTAGTGACAGAGTCGTAACTATGGGTGATCAAATCATTAATTGGTGTGATCTTTTTAGATATCTCGGGTCTCTTGTTCAAAGTGATGGTGATATAGATGAGGATGTTATTGATAGGATTCAAGTTGGTTGGTTGAAGTGGAGAAATGCATCAAACCTATTGTGTGATAGAAAAGTACCGCTTAGACTTAGAGGAAAATTTTATAAGATAGTGATGAGACCCACAATACTCTATGACGCATAATGTTGCCCTTTAAAAGAGAAGCATAAAACAAAGTTAAGTATTGTTAAGATGAGAATGCTTAAATAAATGGGTGGCTTAACACTTAGAGACAAAATGCGAAATGAATATATCTGTGATAGGGTGGGTGCAGCTCCAGTGGCGGACAAGATTAGAGCTAGTCGTCTTCGATGGTTTGGCCACATTAAACGTCGGCCATCTGATTATCTTGTTAGTAGATTAGATGTTTTAGATTCGACTTATGCTAAGAAAGGCAGAGATAGACCTAAAAAGACTTGAACATAATATATAAAAAAAAAATCTTAATCTATTAGAATTACATGAAAACATGACGCTTAATAGTACTCAATGGAGAAAAAGGATTCATGTAGCCGGCCCCACTTAGTGAGATAAAGTCTTGTTGTTGTTGTTGTTAATATATACTGTTTATTATAATATAATTTTTAAATTTTGAAGACATCAAATTTTGAAGGTACATATAATATGTTAGAGATAAAGTAAATATATAGTCTTAAAATAAATTTAATTTAATATTTTTATTTATTAAATTTTTTTTTTGCATTTTTACAATTGAGTGGTATATATGTAAATATTTACCATAAAAATTCATCTTCCCAGTTTTTTCGGGCTTGTTTCATGAAAAGAGCAACAGCAGACCAACGCTTAATTGTACCAGAGAATCAAAATTTTAGTGCATGTGACTTTCAATGATGGAAGTAAGGGCACATTTGTAATTACGTAAATATGCTTGATTCTCTTGAGCTTGTTCTATGATTAATTTTTTAATTAGGCTAATTATCTTATTATTTTTTGTTAAGTGAGTTTTTAATTATCATTAAATTGATAAATAAGGAATTAATCACACTAAAAAGAAACTAGATGGAAAGAAATATAATATGCATGTTTATCTTCTTATATGCATGTTTATCTTCTTCATGAAGAAAAATATTATTCACTTGTTCATAATTAGAAACATATTGCATAGTCCTAGTTCATGATTATTTTACCTTGTAATGGTCATATTTTTTAAAAAAATATTTAAAGATTGGTCAGAGGCTACAATACGAGCCCCTAACAAATCTCATGTGCCTAACCAGTCCACTTAATGACACAGAGACAATTCAAACCCTCGACTCTAAGGGACTTAGAGCTGACTTTGCAGATGACAACCAAAGAATCGGGGAACGCAACACTTGTAGATATATATCTATGTGTATGTGACTTTTTATCGTGAAAAAACAAAATGCAACAATATACTTCAAATAAATAATCGAGCTGTCATTCTTTCAATATCATGATTTTTTACTTCATAGATGTAGCAGCATAGTCAGTCTTCCTCATCATATATGAAATCATTGTTCTACTGCTCGTCCGCATCATAATTATGGATTACGTATAATGTACATACATTTCTCAAACTCGAGTATAATTTTTCATGCTCATTTACATCATATAAAGAATTAATCATGCTTGTTCTATTTCAATCATGTAGACAAACTTGCCATAGTTATCTATAGTGGCAATTGCATGCTCATCACCGGAAACTTGCTATTTACAAATCAACCACCCCTTTTCATCAAATTTTCAATTTCTCACTCGAATAACAAAGTTCATGATAAAAGCCTAACCAATATTTTTATAAAGTTGACGATAGTTTGATCGTTGAACACGTAAATACATCGGTTCGGTAGTTCAAAAAATCAACTAGATGGTAAATTTGTAAATATCAATGTTTTGGATGGTCTATATGTAATTATCCTTGAAAAAAATTTGGTGGTATATGTAAATAGATAGGAATTGAGTGGTATAAAGGTAATTATATTTTTTTTTAGAAGTAGGCTCCCGCCTCCAGTCCAACTTCATTCTTCTATAAATAGCGCTCAATCGCCACTCTTGCATTCGACTATAAGAATTTGAGGGAGAAAACAGAGAAGAAAGCTGGGTCAGCTTCTATCCTGCTCCCGATTTCAAACCCTGAAAGCCGACTCCATCGTCGGCCAATCCATGGCGAGGAATCACTTCAAGTACATCATCCTCGGCGGTGGTGTAGCAGCGGTGAGTTCGTTGTTTTTATTCAGTTCCGGTGATGGTAGAGCTATTCTGATCTTAACCTTTGTCTTCATTTTGAAGTGAATTCCCTCTGTTGAGCTTGTAGCTCCAATCTCGATCTAGGTTTCTGTAAATTTGTTTGCATATAAAGTTAGAAGAGTCGCTATTTTTTTGGTTTATTCATTTTTTTTTCTTGTATAGGGTTATGCGGCCAGGGAATTCGTAAAGCAGGGGCTTAAACCCGGAGAACTGGCGATCATCTCGAAGGAGGAGGTAGGCATTGGTCATTTCCCTATTTATTTTTAGGGCTGGTTTCGTGTTGTGGTAACTACTGGATTATTTGATGATGCGTTGTTTTCTGATTCATCTAGAATAGAATAGACATTATTAAGCATTTCTGGTTCATTTCAGCGGTTGGTGTGGTAGTTGGAACAGAGTCTTGTTGATGTTTGGTTCGGATTGTGATTATTTCTTTTGATTTGAATTTTAATTGAGCTAGAAGTGCGAATAATCAGTAAGTATATTTACTTGTCATTAGATTTACTTCTTACTTGCTAAGGAACTGTTTGGCAACAAATACGATTTTTCCCTGGTGATATTTTGTAAATCCTGTAAATTCAGATATAGTAAATCTTAGTATTATGACCGTAGAACTTTTGCATAAATATTAAATCTTGCTAAATTTGATATATTATATGATTTCTTTTCAGGATTTAAGATCTAGATTCCTTTTTACGGTGATTATTGTTTTAGGATTTAAGATTTGTGAGAGGGAGAAATCCCTAAATCATTTAAATCTTATAAATGATGGTCTTCAACAGAACTTGGATTAACCAATAACCGAAATGAAAAAGTATTTTATCAAAATAATAGGATTTAAAATCCCTCTGATACTGCTTGGCTGGATTCAGAGTAGAACTTACTTAAATCCTTCTTAATATACTGTTAGACGAGATTTTAAATATTTTCAGTTCATCAATTCAGATTACAACTCTATTACGATGGAGGTCCTACAGGATATTTTGCTTCTGTTTTATATTTTTGAAAGATCCACAGACATACCACTTCATTCTTATGTATCTATCACCTAAACTTCAATTTTTACTTATAAGCCAACTTACATGTGAATGAAAATGTGTATTTCATTTTTTAAAAGTTAAAATGGTGTTATTTTTTATGTGATGTGAAAATTTTGAGTTGCATAAATGTAAAAAATGCAGTTTAGATTTTAGATATGTAAATTCATAGGAATTGGCTGGTATGTATGTAAATGTCTCTCTTAAATTTTTTATTTATTTATTTATTTATTTTGGCTTTTACTTGTATTTTGACGATGTCTTGCCCTCAAGTTACTAGGTTTTAGGTGTTAATGTATTCGGTATTAACTTTTCAGGTGGCTCCCTACGAACGGCCAGCACTAAGCAAGGCATATCTTTTTCCTCAAGGTACATCGCACAAATTCTGAAATAAAAATCCCAGATGATGTTGTCTGAGCATCTTGGCCTGTTCGTGAATCATAAGTCCTAAGGATAGAATTTTAGTCCATTATTGTCTATACGTTCATTTAGGTCATACCCATAAATTTTTATGATTTATCGTCCATGATTAGAACAAAATGCACATTCTAAGAAAACTTGTCTGGAGTTAATAATCTATTAAGCCAAAATGAAGTGAAATATAATTATTTGCGAAATTTACATGCATAACACACAATTCTTATGTATTTACATATCTCTTACCTAAACTTTCATATTTACATGTGCATCACTATGGTCTTTTAACCCTATGCATGAAAATGTGTATTTCACTTTTAAGAAGTGGTAACAACACAATTTTTAATGTGATATTAAATATTTAAATGCTATGTGTCCAAATATGAAAATTTAGGTGTGAGGTATGTAAATACATAAGAATTTTATACTATTTATGTATATGCCTAAAGAGTGTTCAAAATCAATTAAAGTTAAATCATCCAACTACATACTAAAAACATGGTTGCCATCTGGTTGAAGGAGGGAGAAGATTTTACCTATATATCCTCTTGAAGTACTTGCTATAAATTAATGATATAAAAAGTTATTAATGCAGCTAGCAATGGGCTGCAAAATAAAATCCCTATGCTAGTTTAGTTCATCTTCTAGCGGCCCTTTTTTTTCTGATTGCATGACAGCTTTCAGAATCATTAATAGGCTCAATTATCTAGTATTTTATTAAGTTTTTGTTTTATATACATGACAGCTTTCAACAATTTTCTACCAACACTTTTTTGTACTTTGTGAGTGATACATGAACCCAATCCCCTATAAGCAAGACAGAGTTAACAAAATTTAAATAACATCATATATCAGTCTTATACACTCATAAAATAACTGATAATTATAAATCTTAAGGCCAGATTTTTTGCCTAAACATAGTTTTTTTTTTAATTATTATTTTAATAAAATCCACTTCTTGAACTGTATTAGCACGAAAGAATCATCGCAATTCATTGAAGGTTTCTACATGCATTCAAAATGAATTGATTTATATGTAATAAGTTCATATTTCCTCATTTTACACATGAATTGGTTGCTCCAATTGTATATGCGGAATTCAAAGCTATTTAGCAACCAATAATGGCATCCTCTTTTTATGTCTACTCAAATAAAACACATTTTTTTTAGTTAGTACACAAATTAACGATGTAACCTAGTGGTTTTGTTTATCATTCTTTGCTTTTTTCTTTTAAACTTACACACATCTTATTCTTTTTCTTGTGTGTAACTTTCACTTATTTACACAGCTGGCACTCAAATATTTAATACCACATCACAAATAACATTATTATAACTTTTTTAAGTGGAATACAACTTCTCATGCATAGGTATAAAGCACCAAAGTGCTATTTATGTAAATATGAAAGCTTAGGTGTCAGATATGTAAATACATAAGAATTGTGTCCTATGTATGTAAATTTCACTTTTCTTTACCCTAGGTGCCGCAAGGCTTCCAGGCTTTCACGTGTGTGTTGGAAGTGGAGGAGAGAGGCTTCTTCCACAATGGTATATAGAAAAAGGTAAGTTTTAGTTGCATTCTCATTTTCGAGTTGTTCATAATACGATTTACGATTCAATATATTTACCAAAAGAATGTTGGAATGGGGAAGCTTTTAGGAAATGACAAAGGCTAAAAAATAACAACTTATGGAAGA
>JXCR01085038.1:59053-72435 GCA_002079205.1 Phalaenopsis hybrid cultivar | reverse complement strand
ATATATATATATATATATATATATATATATATATATATATATATATATATATATATATATATATATATATATATATATTATATATTAATTTAAGTGATGGTATGCATTATATTTTTTATAGGATTGCAAATCAACAAGTATTATATGCTTATGTACTCAAAGATTTACTTGCCTCATACTAATTATTCCACTATGGTTCTTTCTATACATACAAATCACACTAGATTTTAAAACATGTATCTCTAAAACACAACTAAATGAAGAATAAAGTAAAATAAAACAACTAGACTATTTTATTCCATAGAATCAACATAAAAAGTACATAGATGACTTTAACTTCACCTTAAATTTAGAGAAAAAAATACATGGTTCATATTTATAAAGAAAAATAAAGAAAAAATACAAAGCTTAAACATAATAAAAATCACACAAAATGATTCAAAATAAAGAAAAAAAGAGCTAGGTTTCTTATCTCTTCAATTAAGTCCACTATCATTCTTTCTCGTGCAATCCTCTCCTTTGAATTCTCTTCTCTATATAACAATCTCTATTTTTTTTTCTCTCTGTAGCATAAAACAAACATTGTCAGTCAGTGACACTCTACCCTCTACTCACTAACATTTAAACTACCTCCTTAAACTTGATTGTTTCTCTTCTCTATTGACTGTCGCTTTTTGTCGCCTTGAATGCAAGCGAAGCGCTATTGGCGACACAACTATAACCACTCAAATTCACCATCACAACTCCCAATCTCATTCAAAAGTTACTTCTAAAAATAGATTGGTCTAGATCATCACATTGAGGCAATGCAACACTATAGGTGGCTTTATTGCATTATAGGTGATATTATATTGAGTTATAGTATTACAATGATATGCTCTCATTTTTTTGGTATAAATTGGCCTCTTCTAGCTCTTTCGCATTCCAAAATGAGCAATGAAATATCTTGATCTCTGTATTCAAATCTTTGATTCCAATCTCTCGAGTTCCAATCCAAATCTTTACATGATGAGTGATGTGGTGCTTCTTGAATAGAATTGTAGTGATGCGTTCTTGGGTTGCTTGTCAAACTGAGGTGCCATTCACCCAACAGTTTGACACTGAATACATAGTGCTAGAGCACTATGCTCTTGTGTTCTTTACTCTTATTTTCTCTATAAAACACAGTGACACAACTTTAAAATTTGTCTAACAACCCTTGAACATTCAATTGTAAGAGTATCTGCAATAAATAAATCAATTAGTGTAAAGAATATGAAAAATAAACTATTTCCTAGCACATGTTTTTTTATTTTAGTTCACTCATCTTACTCAATAAATACCTTAAACTTAAACCATTAATTATTCTTAATACTATGTGTACAAATATATCATTGATTTATTTGATTGTAATTTTCTTAAAATTTAAAAAATATTAAATAATACATTTAGATAAAATGGGATCATCAATATTTAAATTTAAAAAATATTAAATAATAAGTTTAGATAAAATGGGATCATGCATATGAAATTATTATTCATGAATATTATTAACAAATAGTAGGCTAAATTTTTTACTTTAACTAATATTCTTCTAAATCATAGTTTCCTCATGAATTCTTAACATTTATAATTGGCTTTAATGATTTCTTAGTTATTTAATTATTACAAAAGTTGTCTTAAATTATGTAAATAATATAATGAAGATTTCCTTTTTAAAATATAATACACTTAGCAAGAGTTTGATAAAATTTTGATTGTTGAAGTTTAAAAAATACCAGACATCAATTTTCTTATATTAATACTTAGCCTCAAAATTATTTTTTTCTTCTCTTTGCTTTCTCTTTTCAATTTTGATCTTTGCTTTCTATTTATTTTCTTTTCTAATTGGAAGATCACTTTATTGTGAAAGTATAATAAATAATACACATATCTTACTTATGTTATGGCACAAAAAACCAAAGGTGGGTTGAGCAAGGATTCATTTAATAAGTCTAAGTTTGTTAGTACTGCAGTTGAGGAAAGATATCGTGATTTGTAGTAACTAAGAAGCTTATTAGTGAAAGAAGCTTTGTTAATCCTAGAGAAGAGACTGATAGAATAATAAAAACTAAGAAGTGGGGGAAGTTCTATTACATCACTTCAACTGTAGTGGTAATAGAATTATATGCTAATTTACCAGAAGCTCTTGACAATATGATTTTTTGTGAGAGGATTATGTGTGGATATGTTGATTGCTCGCGTTAATGAATTATTTTCTTTGGATAGTATTCCTTACTACTCTTATGTTGATTCTAACTTAACTCTTGATATGTTGAATGAAGTGATAAATTTTTTAACTAATTTTAGAGGTAAGTGGAAAATTAATGAGGGAGTACTAATTAAATTCTCCGCTTTAGAATTAAATTAGATGTCAAAAGTCTATCATTTATTTATTTGTTCTAAATTAATGTCTTCTACCAATTTTAGTGATGTGTCTAAGGAGCGAGCCTATTTGAACTTTTGCATCTAAAAGTTTTCCCCATTGATGTTGTGTCCATCATAATTTAAATATAACTGAGGCAATAAAAAGAGGAACAACCCTTAGTTAGGGACATCCATCCATTATCATTTCCTTATGCTAGAATGTTGGACTTATGGTTCAAAGTGGGAAGAGATTTTATATCCATTGAATCCAATTTATGCATCAAACATTGATTCGTATAAATGGCATGTGGATGTTAAGAAAGGTTCTGATATGGGGTAGTTGATCCCGACTTTCTAGATAAATATAAAATGTGATATATGCAATTATATGCTTAATTTCTTTAATAATTGTTATTAATTCACAACAAAGTCAAAAACTTGATCCAAAGAAAAAGCTAGGTAAGTTTTCCACTATAAAACAAATAAGAATACAATTATAAGATTTAAATATGGGATGCTACGCAAGTATATGTATCGTTATCATGTAATATAGGACTTTTTGATTGAGCCTCGAATATCAAACCCACAGAGAAGACTGCAATATGCACTTTAAAAAGGTAGAAAGTTTAGATGACAAAAATCTACTTAGCAAAATATTCTTACTTAAACATAAGATGTTATAATAGGAATGACAATTTGTTTCTTTTTGTAATTTTTGATTTGTGAAAATAAATTAAGCAACTAATTAACTTAACTAAATATTTGCAAGATGAAGATAATATAAATAAAAATATATGTTTCCTTAACATGAATTAGTAATAAGTATAAAAATTCAGTTGTGGAAGTATGCTAAATATGTTGTGTCAAATAGGAGCAATAATATTCGTTACCCTTACAAGAGATGCTATAAAGAACATTGGTTAATCTATACTTTGAATAATCTTGAAGACCGGTTAGTTAAGAAAGATACTAGCTTTCACTCTAAAGTTCCTTCTTCTCCCTCCACTTGGGGGCTAGCATCTAGTATCAAAACCTAAAACTATAAACCAAATTGGGGGTTTTAGTCAGTCACTCTAAAGTTCTCTAATTCTAAACCCTTGAAAAGTTTATTTCTCTATTTATTTGCACTCAACCCCATGAACTGCATTCTCATCATGAAATCAATATGTGATTCTAACCATTTGTTGACTGAGACAATATTATCTTGGATCTTACATGCTCTCACAACAGGTATTAACATCTTAATTGGTCAAATCAAAAAGTAAATGAAGTGCAAGGTTTCAAATCATCATAACTTCTTCCAACATTAAAGTCTAATACTTTACACAAATTTTTGTTAAATACTTGATCACTTATGAATTAAAGGAAAAAGATAAAGAAAAATACTCAGAATCTATGGAGAAAACACAACCACGCATGAGTTTAAAAGTAGAAATCATGCACACAAACAAGAAATCTAAATTAAAGCCAAGTGTAGTCACAAAGATAAACACTTATCTCAAATCCTCTCCACCAAATATCTTCCTTCACTCACAATACAAGCTAACACTCAAAATAAACAGAAAGTGGTTGTCGTCGCCGGCGACGATAGGCTACGGCGGGGCGGTTACTTGGATGAATGATGGCTATAAATGTCTAATGACTGGCCTCTCCCTTTGATGAACCAAGTCATCTTTAATAAAAGTCCAAAAGGTGTCTTGGTGTCTCTTCAAAACGTGTCTTCATTCAATGAATCTTCTAGAAGTTCCTCCTTCCAAAAACCAATTGAATGAATTTTTGTGTCTATGGATTATTTCTCACGTTTTTACCAAGGGTTGCTTGAAACACCTATTCAAAAATTATTCTAGATTCAATGAATCATCAAATAACTACTTTTGGTGCTTAAGCACGGGGTACCTGAGCTTAGGCGCGGCTCTCTGGCGCATAGGCGCCAATGCTGGGCGCTTAGGCGCCCCAGTTCATTTTTGCACCTTCATCATTTTTGCTCCAAAATTTGACCAATTTTCACTACATTTAGCATTTTTCATCCATTTTATTGTACCTGAAAGAAAAACACACAAATACCTTTCATTAAAGTGTAATATCTCAAAAATGTGTATAAAAATGTGTATAAAGACACTTTATATTTTAGATGTATTAAAATCCCCAAACTTAAAATATTATTTGTCCTCAAGTGACCTTTTAATCTTTAAAAACTAAATAAGTAGATGATGTATATGAGTTTCTTAAGGGGTTTCTAAAATTTTGATGTAGAAATATAGTAGTCCAATTTAGGAGTTTCTTTAGGAGTTACTAAAATTTTGATTTAGAAATATAGCAGTCTAATTTAGAAAAATTATTAGTAAATGAGACAAACTTAGAGTTTAGAAATTTTTAATGTTAAGAAATATGAAAATATGAGTTATATATAGTTCAGAAATATTGTAGATTCTTCAAATATAGAGTTTAGGCATTTTATCTTCTCCACTTAAAAATTTTTATTAAGCATAATTTTACTTACTATATTATATCTTTAAGTTTAAAAATTTCTCAAGTCTTATACTATATGAAGATCAGATATGGAACCAATTTTTGATTAGACACTAATCCTCAAGCTTCTCATTCCTTTTCAATTTTTCTTTTCTTTTTATTTTTCATCTTTCATTTTCTTTTTTTTTCTTTTTTTTTTCTTTTTTTTTCAGGCAATGAATACTATATTTGGATATGCCTTTAATGATTTTGAATCTCACTCTTCCTTTCCTAAAGCAAAGAGTTGATATTTTTCTTTCACTTATAAACATAATAATAGTTTTTGAAAATTACTTTCAGTAAAAGAAATTTAAGTTTTGAAAATAAAAATCTAAATCTTCTAAATTTTTCAGAAATACAATTTTTCCTACTAAAGATAGTTCTTTACATTTTCCACACTAAAAATTTTTAACTTTAAGTTTTTCTTTATTACTATAATTTTAACTAAATTCTCTTACTCATTTCTATGTTCAAAATTTTACTTCCCTAATATAATTTCATATACATGATCATTTTTCTTCAAATCAAAATCAAATTTATTTGAAATACATTTGAGAACAAATAAATTTCAAGTTTTTAGAAAATTTTTCATTCCCCCCCAACTTAAATTTAATCACATGCATGCAAGAATTTTTACATCCTAAATATGTAAGTACAAAAATTAAAAATAATAGTAAAATTTAAATTAATCAAAATTTAAATTACGTAGCATGTAGAGATTCATTAGACTTTTATGTAGTGGAGTATAACATAAAAGCAAATAAACAAACTAACAAACATACATGACTGCAACATAAAGCAAAATATCTGGTAGTGTATTGAAAATTTTAAACATGCAGCTTTTAAGTAAATATTTAGTTATATTCTAAACCTTCCTGAGATCCAAAATTAAGTTCAGTACAAACTAACTAACTACAATAAACAACACAGTTAACATAATTACTACCACCAAGCATAATAACTATTTAAAAAAAACACAAATGCATCACAGTAATGTCTACTAAACAAAGCACAACAAAAAATTAACAGTCTCAACAATAACAACTGAAAATATAACATAAAGTACAGAAACTGCACCATCAACAATTCACAACAACAAAAATACTAAAAATGAAACAAAACTATAGATCCAAGCTAATCATCCTCATCCTCTGCATCACTCTCATCACTATTCCAAGTAGCTGCAGGCTCATATGGTAGACATCTGGGGTATTGAGGAAATACAACATTCTGATTACCTCTCATGAGGTTTTTCATAGCTAAGTTGAATTCACCCTCATAATCACTATGTCTCTTCATGTATCCGTTCATATGCACTGCAAAATTTTCTAAGTTTCATACCTTTTCATTGGTATAAATGACATTATTCAATATCCTGTCCAATAGCTGTGAATGAGAATCAGATCTAAAAGTTTGACCCTGAGATGTAGAAGCACGTGAAGTAGAAGCTCGCGATGTAGAAGCAGCAGAACTATTAAAAAATCATCCTCTCCAGCCAAAAATGGAATGATGTGAATAAGATTTCACATTCACACTAGTAATGGGTTTAAGAGGTTGCAAGATCTCCTCCGAACTATCAAATCTAACTCCAGCTTGCTCGCATAAAGAAAAGATCACCAAACCTGCAGTAGTAGCAGCGACAGTAGAACTGGTAATAACTCCATGAATCAAAGCTCCAATACCAATGGGCTTGAACTGTTGGATGCAATAGTTCAAAGCTGCTCGATTACGAGTTATTCCACTAAGATGATTTGTAGGCAGCAGACGAGCAGAAATAAAATAATGCCATGTCTTTGCAGTGGCATCCATCTTCAAAGTAGAAAAGTTATTCCTTTCATTAATAATTTTCCAAAGCCCTCTTCCAGCAGTCAAAGATGAAATAATCTCGTCTAGCTCCTCCTCAGTAGGACTATAATTTGAATAAAAATACAAAGTGCTCTAGGAAAAATGATAAAATTAATTTATTACCTCAGGTGAAAAAGGCATTGTCCTTCCCCTCACCATGACTCCTTCTTCAGCTTCAGGGAGATCCAACACAACAAAAATCACTGCAAAAACAACAGAACCGCTCACACTAGCGACTAATAATCAAATCTTTCACAGCTCCTCCCGAACTTTTAAAACATTGCTCATGAATCAACTTCCTTGATTGCAGTGCATCACTGTATTGATCTTGAGCTCTCGAACTGACAAACTTGCCTGAATCAAATTGACCCTTTCCTTCGTTCCTCTACATTCTTTGTGTCATTTCTTAAAGATATCAAATCTAGCAATTTTTACTCCAAACCACCAAGAAATCTTCAAAATAGGGTAAGCCTTAGCTCCAATATCGAGGTTGAAGTCGAAGGTAAGGTGCAATAATGGTTTTTTCAAACTGATTTGTCACTTAAAACCATTTGCGAACCGATTTTCATGAATCGGCGTTTAAGCGCGAATGGTTCAGCTCTTAGGCGTCTGTCTCTCGGTTTAGGCAGCTCTTAAGCGCAGGGTCTTGGCACTTAGGCGCCAGTGCACAAATTTTAATTTTTTTGATTTAAGTGAAATGTACTTCTAGCCTAAGCCAACCAACCCTGCATTGTCTCATAATTCTTTAATAACCATTTTCTTCCCTTTCAATTCTCCTTTTACTCAAGATTCACCAACCTTAACTAATTTAATTCAATGCAAAATAACATGAAATTTAACACAAACAAACACTTTTATTCATTCACGAACAATTACAAATATTTTTAAATACATAAATTCTCAATCAAAATAGTCTCGAATAAGAAAATTCCTATCACAAATACTATACAATCATCACATTTATAACATACTAAACACACTTAATATTAACAATCAAACACTAAACACATAAACTCTAAATCACAAACTTAATTCCATTCTCCTGTCAGTGCAATAAATCCTGACCTATCATTAGTCTTTCCTTCAACATTTGGAATGTAATTCTGAAAGAACGGATGATGGTTAATAACTCTGATTGAATCTTCTTCAATACACTTGTCTTTAAGTACATAGTCTTGTCCGCTTCTTCTATAAAACTTGTATGGCTAAACTGCATCTTAAGTTGTCATCCCATACGATCCAGATGTGTGTTAAATTCCATCACTTTTGCTTCAATTGAAGCCACGCCAGCCTCAATTTTAGTGATTTTCTCCATTATTCCTTCGATACTAACGGCGAGGAAACTGTTGTATAACTCTTGCGCACTCTGACTAATAAACTTCTTTCTCATTGCTTCCTCCTTCTTTAAATCACTCTCCCAAGATAAATTTTTTCCAAAACTCTCTCTTTTTAACTTAGGATTTATGGTTAAATGGAAGTGTGGTAAGACTTCTCCTCATACCCTTCTATTTACATGCTTTAAACTCCTCCTAAAACTCCTAGGCATGACTTAGAATTGTCTCCCATGTTAGAGCCAACCAAATCTCAGTTAAAACTTCTAAAAATCAAAATTCATACATGTTTTTTAACTGTCATGCTTAAGCGTCAGAAATTGGCGCTTAAGCGTCGATGTTCAATTTAGCGCAGACCAACTTAAAGTCCAAATACGCGTCCTAACATGTCTAAGTCATTTTTTAAGGTCTTAGAATAATCAATAAATCATTATATATTCAAAATACTATCAAAATTTTCTAAATCACACACAACAACATAATAACACAAACAAACACACAAATAACTATGGATTGTCTCCCACAGAGCGCTTGGTTTAACGTGGTCAGCCCGACGTAACCAGTGCTTATTCTGGTTGACCCAACATCATAAAATCATTTAATTTAAGTTGGTCACCTAAAAAGTAGGATTTCAGCCTGTGACCATTCACTTTGAATATTTTATCAGTTTTAGGATATTTGATATCCATAGCTCCATAGGGATAAATTTTCATCACAACAAATGGACCCATTTACCTGGTGTTAAGTTTGTCTGAAAAATAATCTTAACCTTGCATTATAAAGCAAAACTTGTTGCCCTGGCTGAAAATTTTTAGTAAGAATCCTCCGATCATGCCACATCTTCATCTTTCCTTTGTAAATTTTTGCACTTTCATAAGATTCATTCTTTATCTCTTCAAGCTGATTTAATTGCAATACCCTTTTATCACCATCATCCTTTAAATTGCAATTAAATTTCTTAATAACCCAATATGCTTTATGCTCAAGCTCAACTGGTAAGTGACACGCTTTTCCAAATATTACCCTGTATGGGGACATTCCTATAAAAGTTTTATATGCAGTTCTATAAGCCCACAAAGCATAGTCAAGTTTGACTGACCAATCCATTTTAGTTGGATTTACAGATTTTTCCAATATTCTTTTAATTTCGGATTGGATAATTCAGCCAAACCACTTGTTTGAGGATGATAAGCAGTAGCAATTTTATGGTTAATATGATATTTCTTTAATAACTTCTTCATTATTGCAATTTTGAAATGACTTCCCCCATTAGTTATAATTATTATTGGCATCCTAAATCTATAAAAGATGTTTATTATTAAAAACTTTGCAACACTTTGAGCATCACATCGAGGTAAAGCAACAGCTTCTATCCATTTGGATACATTCTACTGCTAACAAAATATATATATTTTTGAAAGACGGTATAAATGGTCCCATGAAATATAATCCCCAAACATCAAATATCTCAACTTCTAACACATAATTGAGGGGCATTTCATTCCTCCTATAAATATTGTCTACTCGTTTACATCGATCACAAGTTTTTATATAAACGTTAACATCTCTAAAGATTGTAGGCCAATAAAATCCATATTGTTATTTTGTATGTTATTTTATCAACACCAAAATGTCCCCCAAAATCAGAATTATGACATTTTTGTATTTTGTATGTTATTTTATCAACATCTCTAAAAATTGTAGGCCAATAAAATTCAAATTGTAAAATTTTGTATGTTGTTTTATCAACATTAATATAAGCATTAACATCTCTAAAAATTGTAGGCCAATAGAATCCAGATTATAAAATTTTGTATGTTGTTTTATCAACACTGTCCCCCAAAATCAGAATTATGACATTTTTGGATAATTTCATAAGTTTCTTCTAAAGGTACACCTCTTCGAATAATAAGATCATTTCCTTATTTATATAAAAATGGGTCATCGCAAACATAAGTCTTAGTTTCAAATAAAAATTTTCTCTTATGTTGGTATGTCATTCCATAGGGTATAATATCACTAGCAATGAAGTTCACAATGTCTGCATACCATGGAACATGCCACTCATTAACATTGAACAATTTTTTATCTGAAAAATGTTCATCAATTTACTTTCAAAGCTAAGTGGTTTCTTTAATTCAAGCCTGGACAGATCATCAACAATTTGATTCTCAACTCCCTTTCTATCTACTATCTCAAAGTCAATTTCTTGCAAAAGAAGAATCCATCTTATAAGTTTTGGTTTTGCATTCTTCTTTTTCATTAAATACTTAACAACAAAATGATTTGTATGTACAATACATTTAGTTCCAATTAAGTATGATCTAAATTTATCAAAATCATATACTATTGATAATAACTCTTTCTTAGTTGTGGTATAATTAATTTGAGCTTCATTAAGAATTCTACTAGCATACTAGATAACCATGAAAATCTAATTATGTTATTGTCCTAAAACAGTTCCAACAGTATAATCACTAAAATCACACATCAATTTAAAAGGTTTTCTCCAATCTGGTGAAATAATAATTAATGCAGTGACTAATTTTTATTTTAATAATTCAAAAGCTTTTAGGCACTCTTTATCAAAATTAAAAATTGCATCTTTTTCAAGTAAATGACATAGAGGCTTAGCAATTTTTTAAAAGTCTTTATTATATTGCCTGTAGAATCCAGCAACTCCTAATTTCCTTCACACTTGTTGGGTGAGGTAAATTAGCAATCACTTGAATTTTTGCAGGGTCTACTTCCATACCCTTTTCTGTAATTTGATGTCTCAAAACTATTCTTCCTGCTACCATAAATTGACATTTTTCTCAATCAAGGAATAAATTTGTTTCTTCACAGCTGCTTAAGAACTTTTGATAAATGTTCTAAACATGATTCAAATGAAGTTCCAAACACTGAAAAATCATCCATAAAAACTTCAATCCCTTTTTCAATTAAATCACAAAAAATAGCTTTCATGCATCTTTAAAATGTAGTAGATGCATTATGATCCCGATTTTTTATATGTAAGGATTTATGAAGTTGACACCACTACAACGCCAAAACACTTGATCCTTATATGAAAAGAAAGTTGTGTAAAAAATATATAATTATAGGCAATTAATAATGGGATTCTACGCAAGTATACGTATCGTTATCAAGTAATAAAGAACTTTCTATTTAAGCCACAAATATCGATCCCATAGGGAAGGTGTAAATTGGCAATGATAAGTTTTACTAGGAATTTACAGAAAATCAAACGAAATCACTGTCACTAATTTCGAATGTTGAGATATTATCAAAACTAAAGTACTTAACTATTAGCAAAACAAAAATGTAAAGTTTAAAAAGTAAATACTAATCTACTAACTATGTTTATGTAATGAAGATTTCTTATGTGAAAAAGCATCCTTCCCACAACAATGAGGTTCTGGTGAAATGAGATGAGATAAATGTTTATAATATGTATTGTGTCAAATATGAGCAATTATAATTCTCTACTCTGATACAGTGCATAAAAAATCATTGGCTAATCCTAGGTTTAGTCCCTAAATCTATGGCTAGGCTAGGAGGACACCGACTCCCACTCCATAGCTCCCACTTCCCTTCACCTGAAGGCTAACTCTTGCTTTAGTTTGTAAACACTAAGACCGAATTGGGGATTTTAGTTTGTCACCCTAAAGATTCTCCAATTCTACACCCAACAAAGAATATTGCCCTATTTCTTTGCACTTAATTCCATGAACAAATTTCTCCCCCATGAAATCAAATGAAGATTCTCCAATTCTACACCCAAAAAAGAATATTTCCCTATTTATTTACACTTAATTTCTTAAACAAATTTCTCCTTCATGAAATCAAATGTGACCTTTATTTGCACTTAATTCCATGAACGAAATATTCCTTCATGGACTTAAATGTGATTCTCACTTTGTTGGTAGAACTCATACTCCATTTCCTGGATCATATGTTTCACAACATATTTTAACAATTCAATTGACCAGATCAAAATGTAAATTAAGTTTGGAGTTGAAAAACCATCACAATTTATTTTATATTTTAATAGTGGCACATCATATTATCTCTTCATTTCACCATATCTCAGAGTAAGGAGAAAGATAGAGGGAACTACTCAGACTTCATGAGAAAGACACAACAAAACACAAATTTCATATATAAAATAAAGTTCATACAACACTAATAAAAAAAACAAAACTTATCTGAAACTCTTTCTCAAAGCAAATCCCTTGTAGCCTTTCTTTAGAAATGCAGAAAGAAGATATCTCTCACTTTTCTTCTTCTCCAACACTCTTACAGAAATTTTCACACTAAATCTCACCACACAAACTCTAAACTATATAAGAAAAATCACTAATGGAGTTTAATATGGTGTTGGAATGAAGATGGATTATGAAGAATGACAAAAATGGAGCGTGGTGGAATGTTTTGGAGTGAAAATAAGTCCATCTCCTGATGAATTTCAGCCCCAAATAAAGCCCAAGGTCGGTTCTTCAAGAGGTGCCTCCAAAAACTTTTCAAAAATCATCCAAATACATCAAACCTTCTAGAAACGAGGGCTGAACCGCCTTTGGCGCCGTCTGCGCTAGTCTGATGCCGTCGGCGATGAGTAAAAATTTCAGTTGTTCTGTTGTTCTGCGCGGTCGGCGCTGCCCTTGACGCGGTCGACGCTGAGTATTTCTTCAAAAATGTCATTTTAACTCCAAATTCCATCCTTTTTACTTCCTTTTTGCTTTAATTCCTAAAAATTAACAACCTGCAAGAAATTTTGCTTCCTTTTTGCTTTAAGCCCTAAAAATCAATAACCTGCAAGAAAACATCAAAATACCTTTTTTTGCTTTAAGTCCTAAAAATCAATAACCTACAAGAAAACATCAAAATACCTTCCATTAAAATCCTCAAAATCAACAAAATGCAATAAAACATAAGAAATATCTTCCATTAAAGGGCAATATCACAAAAAATAGTATAAAATATGGGTTTAAAAATGCATATATTTTCGGTGTATCAAAATCCCCCAAACTTACTAGTTACTTGTCCTCAAGTAACTCCTCTACTACATACAAATATGACTTATGATAAATAATTTAACTTCTAGACTTTCATATTTAAGTTCTCTAAACATAATAGTATAACTTAAGAAAAATTCAAAACAACTTCAGTTAATACTGAAGGTGCTACGATATTCAGTAATTAAGTCCAAGATTTCTGATCCTCTATTTCTTTCAAGAAAAATTGTAATTTGTCATATTAAAGTCACTTAAAAAATTCATATGAAAAAGAACTTCATAAAACTTTATTAATCAT
>JXCR01085038.1:25924-46650 GCA_002079205.1 Phalaenopsis hybrid cultivar | reverse complement strand
AAAAAAATCACCCCTAACATGCTAATGTGCATGTCTTAAACTAAATAAACACACAAAAGCATCAAATAAAAATGCTCGGTTAGGTACAAACTAACATGCTAAGGAGATGCTTGACATGATCACTCAACCTAGGTTTGAGCGATCAAAACAAGCATGAAATGATATCTAAGATATGAATACTATGCTAGGTGAAGAATTCATATCAAAATACAAGAAAATGCATATGCGAATCACTTGCTAAGTATGAACACATGAGGTGAAAAATAATAAAAAACAAAGGACACAATCATTCAAGGTGGTATAATTGTGTCCATATGCCAATTTATACCTATGGCAATGCTAGTTGGCGGCAATGCTAGTTGGCGCCATAAGAATAACTTGATATGGCTCATTCTAGGTGGAGCCTGACACTAATGTCTTTCAACATTTCAAATAAGGAGTTTTCTAATTGTATTAGGTATAGGCCATTATAGAGAAAAGTACACATTACCTAGATAACAAATAGTACTAAGTGAAAGGAGTAACATAACGCTAAATAAAATCACATGCTAGGTGAAATGATTCATATTAGATGATCTTACTTGCTATATGAAATGTTATGGAGTGCTAGATTGAGTCTGTGCTAGGCGGCATGACTCATACTAGATGATATGAGATGATATTTCTATGGAAATTCTATATGATGTCATAGGTGTTAGGTGGTATGAATCATGCTAGGTAAGAGGCAACACCTAAGTGAATAAACAATATGCGCTAGATAGGATCATGAGATAGGTGACATGACCCATGCTAGATGACACAATGCATATGCATATGATACTTCTAGGTGGTGCCCTAGGAGGGAGATAGCATAATTCTTGCTAAAAAGAGTTACACATCAAGTAGGAATTGTATATTGTTCTCCCCCTCAAATGATATACAAATATATAACCATGTACATTTGGGGACATATGTTCATGAAGATAAACCAATTGTGCAAATGTAGGTGCTCCGGTAGAAGCTACACACACGTGATAATTCATACAATTGGTGTAAGCTACAAGAAAAAAATCATATTATTGCACACATCATAAATCAAACACAACAAAGTATATTTTTTATAATGCATCATGCTACACATGTAAGTACAACACAAAAAATATGATTTTACATAACCATGCATTGAACATACATCAAAATCTTATTTTCATGGCATATGGTAAAAAAAGCGCATATGATTATGATATCATACAAGTTCATTACAATATGAATCTTGGGTCTATTGGATGCCACGAAGAATTATACTTAATGAACTCACATGGATCTAACTTCAGTGATGGTGAGATGTACTGACCTTTCGTTACGCAAGGTAACAATAAGCCCACCATTGTTTGCTCGGCACAAGGATGAAGAGTTTTCATGATGAAAACCTTCATAGCATAAAGAATGAAATGATCAAAGGGATATTCACTCTATAGACTCAATAAAATTTTATTTTTTTCCATCAAAATGAGTGGAATGATCGAAATCAAATGTGGGATTACTACAATCTCGAATATCATAGGATTATGAACTAGGGTTGAAGGAAAACACTCATAGGTTCATTGGAAAGCAACAAAAATTGCTTCATAAGTTAGGGTTTCTTCTAACATTAGCTTATGTACTATAAATCTACCAACAACCTAAGAATTTTCTATGAAAAATAAGGAAAAGAATAGTGTTTGAGAAGTTCTCATCACGTAACATTTGATTATGTGCTCTCTTTGCTTGTCCAAGCTCCTCCTTACAGGATGTTAATGGATTTCCTACAAGAAGTCTCCAAGAGGGACTCCCTCTTACTCTCACCGCAAGAAAAAATAAAGTGGAAGAAGAAGAAGAAGATGAGGAACAAATGGAAGAAAAATGAGAAAAAAAAAAGAGGAAGAAAATGAAGAAGATAAGTTTTTTCCTCAATGTCTCAACAAAAGCTCTCCAAGGCTTATACCTAAGCTTTCCAAGATTTTAATAACATCCATTGTTTAAATTTTAACCCCTTAAAGTTTAAATTGTGAAAATCCAAAGAGAAAGAGAGCCAAAATACTTTCGCATATTCCACCCTCCTTTTGCATATATAGAAAGTCCACAAAGATGCATGTGATTGGCCCCTTTTTGAGGTGGGGGCCAAAAAGCTTTCCATGATACTGTCATCCATATTTAAATATATAAAAAAAATTTTGAAAGCTATAATCAGCCAAAATGATCCCAAAATCCAAAATTATGCTGAAGGCTGGCACCAATCTGGCCCGGTATGCCCCAATTTTTGCAAAAAATACCTGAGGAGGGCTTTATGAATATCTTGGACCATAAAAGGTGATTTATGAATGAAATATGATCCTAAAATATTAAACCAATCAAAAAAAATATGGCATATCACAAATTAATGCTAAAAAGAGCGCCATTCTCTGGCGCATGTNGGCCCCTTCTTGAGGTGGGGGCCAAAAAGCTTTCCATGATACTGTCATCCATATTTAAATATATAAAAAAAAATTTTGAAAGCTATAATCAGCCAAAATGATCCCAAAATCCAAAATTATGCTGAAGGCTGGCACCAATCTGGCCCGGTATGCCCCAATTTTTGCAAAAAATACCTGAGGAGGGCTTTATGAATATCTTGGACCATAAAAGGTGATTTATGAATGAAATATGATCCTAAAATATTAAACCAATCAAAAAAAATATGGCATATCACAAATTAATGCTAAAAAGAGCGCCATTCTCTGGCGCATGTTCACTAGTTCAGAGTTTGGTTCCATGCTCTTAAATGTGCGTCAGAAAGGTTTCATGGATGTATTGAACTATAAAAAGCTATGTATGAGTGGAATATGGTTCCGTATTTTTTAAATAGAAATCATAATTGTCTTACATCAATAATTAATTTGATCCAAGGGGAACCACTTTCGAGTCCAGCTGCATCAAGTCAAACTTTGGGTTCATGCCTGAAACGTCCGCAGAAGGCTTTTATGGATCCCTTGGACAATGTGAGGCTATTTATGAATGAAATATGATCCTAAAATATTATAATATACAACAAACATGTTCCATATAAAAAATTGCTATCATTCAAGGGTGAACACTTATGGGCATGACCGCATTAACGCAAGCCCTACATACATGCCTAAAGTGTTTGCTGAAGAGTTTTACGGGTTTCTTGAGGTAAGAAAGAGATATTTCTCAATGAAATATGGTCCCATAACATGTAAATTGATATCCTAAATGAATAAAACCAAAAAAGTATTCCATTGGGTGGGTCAGGCTATGACGCGAGTGCGCCAATTGAAACCCTAGGTTTGTGCCCTAAAAGTGCATCAGGGAGTTATTGTCGATGTCATGATCTATATAAGACAAAGCATGAATGAAATATAATCCCAAATAATTTAAATAGACATCTCATATGTTTAACATCAAATTTTTATGCCAATACTCAGCTTCCTTTAACCACCTCTCAAGCATATCATCGTACCTCTCAATTGTCATTGCCCATTTTTTGGAAGTCTTTGCTCATTCCTTCATGATCTTTGCCTTATTCTCAATCATATATGATATTTACTTTGATTATAATAGGAGTGTATATTAGAAGTGTGAGGCTTCAAATTCCATTAGCTAATACTGATTAACAAACTAGCATAGGCTTAGGAGATTGTGCTTATTGAGGTTCTCCTTAAAGTTGTGGAACCACTGGATGTCCCAAATTGTTGAGGCATATAGAGCTATGTTGGAGAGTAAAAGTACCAACCCCTTTTCATTTTGATAAGGGTGTACAAATCATCTTTAAGAGAATATAACTTTTCCCTCTCTCTCTCTGCATAGAGAACTGATCTCATATATACAAGAGTTTAAATTATCGAGCATAATACCACAAATGAAGCATCTATCCCTAAGAATAGATACTAATCTTGATAGTGATGCTTGATTAAAGAAACTAAAGGATTTATAACATCTGTTTGGTCTAAAAAATCATNGAATATCTTGGACCATAAAAGGTGATTTATGAATGAAATATGATCCTAAAATATTAAACCAATCAAAAAAAAATATGGCATATCACAAATTAATGCTAAAAAGAGCGCCATTCTCTGGCGCATGCTCACTAGTTCAGAGTTTGGTTCCATGCTCTTAAATGTGCGTCAGAAAGGTTTCATGGATGTATTGAACTATAAAAAGCTATGTATGAGTGGAATATGGTTCCGTATTTTTTAAATATAAATCATAATTGTCTTACATCAATAATTAATTTGATCCAAGGGGAACCACTTTCGAGCCCAACTGCATCAAGTCAAACTTTGGGTTCATGCCTGAAACGTCCGCAGAAGGCTTTTATGGATCCCCTGGACAATGTGAGGCTATTTATGAATGAAATATGATCCTAAAATATTATAATATACAACAAACATGTTCCATATAAAAAATTGCTATCATTCAAGGGTGAACACTTATGGGCATGACCGCACTAACGCAAGCCCTACATACATGCCTAAAGTGTTTGCTGAAGAGTTTTACGGGTTTCTTGAGTTAAGAAAAAGATATTTCTCAATGAAATATGGTCCCATAACATGTAAATTGATATCCTAAATGTATAAAACCAAAAAATTATTCCATTGGGTGGGTCAGGCTATGACGCGAGTGCGCCAATTGAAACCCTAGGTTTGTGCCCTAAAAGTGCATCAGGGAGTTATTGTCGATGTCATGATCTATATAAGACAAAGCATGAATGAAATATAATCCCAAATAATTTAAATGGACATCTCGTATGTTTGACATCAAATTTTTATGCCAATACTCAGCTTCCTTTAACCACCTCTCAAGCATATCATCCTACCTCTCAATTGTCATTGCCCATTTTTCGGCAGTCTTTGCTCATTCCTTCATGATCTTTGCCTTATTCTCAATCATATATGATATTTACTTTGATTATAATAGGAGTGTATATTATAAGTGTGAGGCTTCAAATTCCATTAGCTAATACTACTTAACAAACTAGCATAGGCTCAGGAGATTGTGCTTATTGAGGTTCTCCTTAAAGTTGTGGAACCACTGGATGTCCCAAATTGTTGAGGCATATAGAGCTATGTTGGAGAGTAAAAGTACCAACCCCTTTTCATTTTGATAAGGGTGTACAAATCATCTTTAAGAGAATATAACTTTTCCCTCTCTCTCTCTCTGCATAGAGAATGGATCTCATATATACAAGAGTTTAAGTTATCGAGCATAATACCACAAATGAAGCATCTATCCCTAAGAATAGATACTAATCTTGATAGTGATGCTTGATTAAGGAAACCAAAGGATTTATAACATTTGTTTGGTCTACAAAATCATTTTTTTATATATAAGCCTACAAGTTCCCCTATCTAACATGGAATATTAGATAGGGTTTATATTAAGCTAGGCTTCAAAGTTCCCTATAGAGGCAAGACCGTATAGTTAATTACATCATAAGTAACCGAGATCGCTTAAGAATACTCTCAATTCAGACTAGTGGTTTTGCTCTCAAGAATTCCAAAGTTTAGGGTTTTCAGACTGGACATTAGAAATTCAAAAGGAATTGGATCAAATAGGAACAATTATTTTCAGGAATCTAAAGAGATGAAAAGTAAGAGATGTCATTGAACCGAGGGAAACTCTGGTTACTTCTCAAGCTATCTTATTATTTGGTTTAAATTTTGGAAAAAAGATTACTTGATATTTCATCACGCCAGTTTTATTATTTTAGGGCTTACATTTGCATACACAGTCATACAAATAACCTGAAAGATAGGAGGGTTTATCTCACAACGAATGTCAACCTCTAAGCCTAAAATGATTTAGGGCTTAGATTGCATGATATAATTGTGCAAAAGCCTAAAGATGTTTTGAGGATTTATGTCGTACTGGATAGACTGCCTCAAAGTTCTATGACTCGTTATTTAATTCTAAGGAAAGATATATTGTTGTAGATCCATTTACTCTCTCAAAGTTGTTCTATTGTTCATCCTTGTCATGTGATGTGCCCCTAGCGTGTGTTTTTTTTGTGTGTGTTTTATGTCAATTTAATTTCCCTGAAATAGCACCAAAAACTTGACCTGACTCGTAATTACACGGTAATTTAGCTTTCAAAAGATGGCCAAAAACTTGAACCAATTTATATTTAGCTGCTAATATGTAAAATTGAAATGTTATAAAATATAGCAAATAGTTCATACAATATGGGTTCTACGTAAGTGCACATATCGCTTCAAGTAATATAGGACTTTCTGGTTAAGCCCTAAATATCAATCCTACGAGGAAGCGAGGAAAGAGGCCTTAGTCAAATTCCAATCTACTAATATTAGTCCTTAGTTTAAAAAGTCAATTAAAATGGTGTTTTACTAGCAACTACTCCTAAATGCGAATGTTAAATGTAAGGATAATAAATATTCCTATATGTAAATATTGATTCTAAAGATAACTCTTTCTAGATGAATTGGTTTGGAGAATTTTAAAATGTTAAAAACTATTATTCTTATGTAGTGAATTGAATAATATAAAGGAATGAGATACATTAAATATTGTATGTGTCAAATAGGAGAAAACATATTCCTTACCCTCTTCCGAGCGCATAAAGAACATTGACTAATTTAAGGTTTGGTCCCTAAATTCATTGCTAGGCTGGGAGGATATTGAATCTTAATCTAGAGCTCCCACATCCACTTGCCTGAGGGCTAACATCTCGTTTTAGTTTCCACATACTTGGACCAAATTGGGGATTTTAGTCTATTACCCTAAAATCTCCAATTCTACACCCATCAAAGTATATTTTCCCATTTATTTGCACTCAACCCCTATGAACTACTCACTCATCCATAAAACTTGATTGTGGCTCTACTTTGTTGAGAATTATACCGCCCTCTCGGGTCTCAATGCAATTACAATGAATTTTAACATTACAACGGGCCCTTATTGAAGTAAATAAAGTGCAAGTAAAAACCATCACATTTATAATTAAAACTTCTTTAAGCATGCATCCCAATATCCTAAACATGAATCCTACTCTTTGCAAAAGAAAATTAAAAGGAAAATAACAACACAATCTTTTCATGCCATTATTTTTAAAAAAGAAGAAAGAGTAAGAGAAACACATCACCAAGCACGGAGAAAACACAACGAAAAACTTCATTACATCAAAGCAAATACACTAGATAAGTGTTTAAAAAATCATAAGATAATGAAGAAAACAATACTTAGCTTTTTCCCCTTGAAATAAAGATGAAAATCTCTCCGACAAAGTCTCTCATTGATTCATGCAATGCTAGTACATTTCCTTATAGAATCTCTCAAAATCTCATCTCCAATCTCCTCAAAAAAGGTAAAAATCTATATTTCTACTCCTATTCTAAGATCTATAAACATTCTCCACATTTTTTCCCTCACACAAACACTTTTTCCGATATAAAATCACCCTATTATAGTGTAGGGACGAATTTCTCAAGAGATGCCTCAAGCAACCTTCCAAAAATCGTCCAAATTCAATGTATATGGGAAAATAACCATCCCTAGCACCTTCAGCACCATTTTTAGGTGCTTTCAGTGTCGTTTCTCATCATTCTCTAGACTCTAGCGCCTTTGGCACCCATTCTAGCGTCGTCAGCGCCACCCTGCAACAGCTCCACCGTTTTGCTCTGTTTGACACCGTTTTAGCTCTGTTTCACCCCATTTTAATTATATTGCGTTCCTAACAGATAGACCTACAAAATAAGCATGAAAAAAGATTTCCTTAAAGTGTAATTTCATTTAAAAATGTGTGAGAAGCGTAAATGAGATTAAGCATAAAAAGACATATCAAAATGTGCAAAGTCAGAATTTTCTTTCTTGCTCATTTTTACTCTAAATTGCACAATTTTTGCTTCATTTTCTCCAAAAATCGATTTCTTGTACCTGAAACAAAAAATATGCAAAAAATCTTCCTTTAAAGTGTAATATCATTAAAAATCTTTAAAATTGATCATAAAATATATATGAAAAAATAGGTAATTTTTAGGTGTATCATCATGCTGCGCACAGTGTTAACTCTAAGCTCCTTGTCAAAATGACAGCTCTAGGTCTTTGGAGTTTAAAGTTTTACAGTTTTCAAATTATGTTTGTTGTTGTTCAAGTGCCATGGGGGGTTAAATTTAACTAGAGCAACATCGGTTATGATCCCATGGTTCCCTCGTTCCGGTACCACTATTTTATTTTAAATTTACTTAGTCTAAACAAGTTGTTAAGCTCATTTAAATTTGGGAGATTTTGTTAAAAATTGTGGGTTACCTCATCCGAGAGACTCCCGTAAATTAAAAAAAAATGTATTATGTTGTTTGCCATTTTGAAAACGTTATTTTAATTTTGAAAAAAGTTTACCTTAATTTTGAAAATTGTTGTTTTAGGTTTTTGAAAAATATCTCAACCAAGCATGCATAATAGATTAAAATAATAATGAATTGCAANCACTATTTTATTTTAAATTTACTTAGTCTAAACAAGTTGTTAAGCTCATTTAAATTTGGGAGATTTTGTTAACAACCGTGGGTTACCTCATCCGAGGGACTCCCGTAAATTAAAAAAAAAATGTATTATGTTGTTTGCCATTTTGAAAACGTTATTTTAATTTTGAAAAAAGTTTACCTTAATTTTGAAAATTGTTGTTTTGGGTTTTTGAAAAGTATCTCAACCAAGCATGCATAATAGATTAAAATAATAATGAATTGCAGGAATAAAATGACTATAAATAAATTGTAAATGCATATTTGTCATCTTCTCGCTGCTCCCGTTGAAATGTTAGCATCCATATATATATATATATTACAAAGTAAAAGCAAGAGCAGCTACTAAGTGGTGATGAAGCCTTAATGGTTTAAATTTAAAAAGGACCACATTTCATAACGTGATGAGTCCCTGAGAGTTGTAAGGACGATTTTCTAGAACAAAGTATAATGAGTTCAATTGTTCTTCAAAATGCGCAAAAGATTATAAAGTGCTCGGGACATAGCCCTAAACAACTCCTAAGAATCCTTTAAATCATCTTGAGTTCATTTGAACTTATCACATCGAGGAATAGATTATCCCAAGGTTTGTTAGGTTCAAACTACGCCCAGTTCACTATCTCAATTATCCCATGAGAAAGGGGACAAACAAGCTTGAGCTTATAGTGTTTGAGGAAGATTAATTATGGTTCCATTTCCATTTAATCATGAAGTTTCTTTAGGTTCAACTTAGCTCACTACAAAGCTCAAAAGACACAAGGGGTAGATGTGCAATTTTGAAGAAAGAGGACAAATTAATAATTTTTTATTAAAAAATTAACTCTGATTTAACCATTAGTTTGGGGATTCTATATTGGTGTGTTATTGATTTCCTAACATATGTCCCAAACATTTAAACTATTCAAGCCAATTTCATTTTCCAATGTTCCACAATTGGGATAATTACAATTATACCCTTCTTCTTTAAAAGTGAGGTTAATTTGGTTTCTACCACTTACCCTCATGTTTCAATCACTTTAGGATGTTACTTAGGATCAAAATATTGCCNCAATGTTCCACAATTGGGATAATTACAATTATACCCTTCTTCTTTAAAAGTGAGGTTAATTTGGTTTCTACCTCTTACCCTCATGTTTCAATCACTTTAGGATGTTACTTAGGATCAAAATATTGCGCTCTAAGCTTTTAACCCATCCTAAATTTTTAATTAGGGTGAAAGGGTAGAAATTACAATCTTGCCCTTAAGTCTCCTATCTTCATAAAAATTTAAAATCAATTCACATGAACTTGGGAATTTGTTGACCTATCTCTCATGGATTAATTGAGACACTAGAGAAGGAATCATAATTTTCCAATCTTCTANCCTATCTTCATAAAAATTTAAAATCAATTCACATGAACTTGGGAATTTGTTGACCTATCTCTCATGGATTAAATGAGACACTAGAGAAGGAATCATAATTTTCCAATCTTCATTTTAATATATATAATTATTTTAAGTCAAAAATAGGAATTTCCAAAGTTAATTCATTTAATGAAGCAAAGTAAAGTTTATTTCCTTGAGAAAATTATTGGAGGTTCACCTAGGTCATAGGACCATTCAAACAAAATTTCATGAATTTCTAAATTATATTTTAATTATTATAATTATTTGTTTATTTTGAGGATTAATTAAATAGAAAATACATTTTATTTTAAAAATTTAATTTTATAGTTTTCATTGATCTCTCTAACTTTAAGGAACTTAAAGGAATTCACTTTGTATTTTTCTGATATTTAATATATTTTTTATAACTATTTTAGTGAAAATTTAGGAAAATACATTTTTAGGCATTTAAAAATACATGTCTTTATTTAAAAAACTAGAAAAAATATTTTAATTGATTTGAAGTGGTCAGGGAATAATTAGGGGCATTGTGGTGTAGTTTTGTATTTTTATGATTTTTTTAACTATTTATTTTATTATCAATTTTATTTTTTTGGGTGCTCCTGGTCACAAGGAATCCCAAAACCACTTTTAAAAAATTTTTGAGTTATATTTAATTATTATAATTGTTTTAATGCCAAAATTTCATTTTTCTTAAAAAATAAACTTTTNATTTTTGAGTTATATTTAATTATTATAATTGTTTTAATGCCAAAATTTCATTTTTCTTAAAAAATAAACTTTGGTGGTTAAATTAATCTAAAATGGTTTCAAAATTTTACAAAAGGTATATTCAATATCTTCTATAAGGATGAATTTTTATAATTTTTAAAAGTATTTTTATTTATTTTGATTTTTATGGGCTTTAATGACTTACATTAAGAAACTATATTACAAAAACACTTAAACTTAGATTTTTTTTTCTTACANAAAGGTTAATATATTCAATATCTTCTATAAGGATGAATTTTTATAATTTTTAAAAGTATTTTTATTTATTTTACTTTTTATGGGCTTTAATGACTTACATTAAGAAATTATATTAAGAAAACACTTAAACTTAGGTTTTTTTTTTCTTACGTTCCTCTGATCACAGTGAACCTACAAAAACAAACTTTATAATTTTATGACCTTTCTATTAATTTATATAACTATTTTAAACAAATATAAGACTTAACTTTGAAGATTAGGGTTTACCATGCTAGAAATGTTTTCTTATTTAGGAAAAAAATCAGAGAATTCTCCTAGACACAAAGNGAACCTACAAAAACAAACTTTATAATTTTATGACCTTTCTATTAATTTATATAACTATTTTAAACAAATATATGACTTAACTTTGAAGATTAGGGTTTACCATGCTATAAATGTTTTCTTATTTAGGAAAAAATCAGAGAATTCTCCTAGACACAAAAAGAGTAAACGCTCAAAATTTCACATCATGGTGATTAATATTTAATTTTCAATGATTTAAACAAGATTTAGAGTATTTAATTAATTTAAAAATTAATATAAGTCAAATAATTCTTCTTTTTGGTCCACATGATCCTCCTCTATTCACTGAGCACAGGGGTATTTTTTATTTTTTATTCATAATTTTTCTACACCAAGTTATGAATTTTCTAAGTTTCTAAATTAATTTAAATAAAAAATAGGTTATTTTTCTATTTATCCACGTCGGCGCCATGTCCTTCCTCAGTAGCTCTGAAAGATCACGTGGCACCCTCTCGTTAGACGTCGGCTTTCGCATCAGCGCTTATTTGACCCACGCTTTATGTTTTGTCTCCTCGTCTGACTCCTCCTCCGCAGTCTGATGGATACACANTGAATTTTCTAAGTTTCTAAATTAATTTAAATAAAAAATAGGTTATTTTTCTATTTATCCACGTCGGCGCCACGTCCTTCCTCAGTAGCTCTGAAAGACCACGCGGCACCCTCCTGTTAGACGCCGGCTTTCGCATCAGCGCTTATTTGGCCCACGCTTTATGTTTTGTCTCCTCGTCTGACTCCTCCTCCGCAGTCTGATGGATACACGTGCAAATAAATGACATCCGTTCATCTTCCCTAAGTGACTTAACTCGAGGATAGTTCATACTAAATTGCTTCAATCTCGCTCGATACTCAACCAAATCACTCACTGTTTGTTCTTATAGCTTCATCTACTTGAGATGTACACATCCATACGGTTAAAAGCATATGAAAAGCAAGTTCATTTCACAATTAGTGAAAATGAGAGCATTTTTAGATTTAGTGAGCTATACCTTTGCCAAAGAGGTGAGGCCTCAATTAGGTTCGTTGTAGACATTCGTTGTGACCTTACGAAGCTCCTCTAAGTACCAATTCGAACTGAGGTTGAGCCTAGGTAGGAGTTCGATCAAAGGGTGATTTGGGCTTGGTTTAACAGTGGGTTGGAGTTCTCAGGAGAGAGGGGTTTTGATGGGTAACTTCCATGTTTGGTCTAGGGAAGCTTTTAGAAGGATTAATTTGAGGTTTTGTGGAGTGACTGAAAAGCACCTTGATTTCAAGCTTGAAATTAAGATTAGGCAGTGGGGAAGATGGCTGGAATTTGATTAGGATGGACATAAGAAGGTCTTGGGAAGCTTTGAGAGAAATTTGAAGTGATCACCCTAAGCAATTGGCAACACCTCTTTCATGGTCGTGAGAGAGGTGGTTTAAATAGAGAAGGAATTAAGGCTGAATTGGCCAAGCCAGAGGGTAGAGAAGGAAGCTTAGGTGGAGGGCTGAACAGCGTGATTTACCATTGAGAATGAGCCACATTAGATGGGTGAAAATTTGGGTTTGAGCAAAACATGAGCTTCTCGATTTTAGGTTTTCAGGTGACTAGGTCGGCTGGCCAGNTGAACAGCGTGATTTACCATTGAGAATGAGCCACATTAGATGGGTGAAAATTTGGGTTTGAGCAAAACATGACCTTCTCGATTTTAGGTTTTCAGGTGACTAGGTCGGCTGACCAAGCCAGGGGAGGTGGCTAGCTGGCTCATGGAAGGTCAGGGAAGGTTTAATTGTGATTAGTTTAAATGTTTGATGGTTGACGACATGGGATAGAGAGCTTGGCCAAATTTGGGGGCAAGCCTCCTTGATTTAGGTGAACCTTGATCCATGGCTCAAAATTTGGATCTTGGGTGATTTGATTAGCTTCCTAGGTGGCTAATCAAGGCAGGAAAGGGTTAAGCTTGGTTAATGCAAAAGATTTGAATTAATTTGGGGCTTAGGTTCAAAATTAGGGTTTGGGCCAAGAATTGGATTTGAGCTTAGCTTGGCTAGATTTAAAAATTATTTGAAGGGTCCAAGTGGTCCATGGGGATGTGATGAAGAGTTTAGGAATTTAAATTGGGAGAATTGAATTTATTAAAGGTTTCAATTGGATGGAATTTTGAAGTTGGGTCAATTTGGGGCATTTGGTTTGGACTTGGATTTAGGTTGGGTTTAAGCTTGGATCTAGGCNTTTTGAAGTTGGGTCAATTTGGGGCATTTGGTTTGGACTTGGATTTAGGTTGGGTTTAAGCTTGGATCTAGGTCAATTGAGGGTTCAAATTGATCTAGAGGAATGTTATGAAAAGCTTAGGATTCAAAATTGGGGAAATTGGATTGGTTATGCGTTCAATTTGCTGAAATTTGGAGATATGGTCAAATTGGAGATTTTGGTCCAAATTTGAAATTAGGGTTTGGAGGTTTGTTGAATTGGAGTCCAAATTGGTGTAGATTGGGGTTGGACAAGTTCATGTTAAATTTGGGTTTGAAATTGGGTGAGTTTGAGGAGAATTTGGTGGAAATTGGGATTAATTTGGGGAATTTGGGCTTTTAGGGGCAACATTGGGATTTTTGTCAACATTGGTCAAGTTGGTCAAATTGGGGCTAAAGGGTGGTTAGGATTGGTTTAGGAGAGCTTTGGAATGAACTGGGAGGTTTTGGGAATTTAATGGACATGAAGGGTATCTTGGTAATTTTGGCAAATTCAGGGGTATTTTGGGAAATTTGGAAATTTTCGGGTGTTTTGATCAATTTGGATGCTTTAGAATGGCTTGACATGATTTTGGAAGAAAATTGATAATTTGGGTCTTTTTTTTTTGGAATTTTTAGGGTTCCAGGGGCAACTTGGTAATTTTGAAAAACTTTGGGGCTAAAAGATCAAAATTGGTTATTTGGGTAGGATTAAAATTTATTAAAGTTGTCAATCACAAGGTTACTTTATTTGAGCCATGGGACCAAGGGGAAGCTCAATTTNTAAATTCAGGGGTATTTTGGGAAATTTGGAAATTTTCGGGTGTTTTGATCAATTTGGATGCTTTAGAATGGCGTGACATGATTTTGGAAGAAAATTGATAATTTGGGTCNAAGGGAATGAATTCAATGGGTGTATTTCAATGTTTTAGGACAAGTGGAAAATTGTGATTTGCTTGAGTGTGTAGAAGACCAACCCCTAATTACTCATGGTTGTCCTAAGTTGTAGTAGTCTTATGGGTACTCATCCTTTGAATCCTCACATGCTGGTCTCAACCTTCTAGTGCTGGAGGTTCATGATTATACATGTGGGTTTCAAAGAGAGTAAAGAAGTGGTTTGAATTTCTAGGTAAGCGGGCCTCATCTCTAGTCTTCTAAGATAGTCAAAAAGGAAAGTCCTATGACTAAATCCTAAGCACTAAGAGAAAGAAAAG
The DNA here is from genome assembly GCA_002079205.1 of Phalaenopsis hybrid cultivar. Lineage (NCBI taxonomy): Eukaryota > Viridiplantae > Streptophyta > Magnoliopsida > Asparagales > Orchidaceae > Phalaenopsis > Phalaenopsis hybrid cultivar. Next base: position 32,056 of record JXCR01085038.1, on the reverse strand, counting down.
ATCTCACCAAAATTGAGGTCAACACTAAGATTAACCTAAGGCCTAAAAGTCCTACATGGATATTCTTTGGGCTTCCTCATGTTAGTTTTATTCCTTTTAAGTGCTAGAGGTTAAAACCGCACATGTGAAACCCTAGAGAGAGTAAGGAAGTGTTTAGAATTTTTAAAAGGGAGAGTTCCATCACTAGTCCTCTAGGATAGTAAACAGAAAAGTCCTATGCCTAGATCTTAGGCTTCTAATAGAAGAAAACTAGACCTCATCAAAACTAAGGTGAACATGAGCTACAAAAATTTACTTTGGCTTGATTTCAGAAGGAACCACCGGAGAAAGCCGGTTAGCTTCTCCTTTTTCTAACAAGGCAATATAATTAGCAGTAGCCAATCAAAAAGTCATTGTCCCTGCTTCTAGCCTCTCTTCCAAAGCCTTCTCTTTAACTTCACTTTTGTCCTAATGGCTCAGTGTTTATTTAGCATGTTGACACTATATTTTAGAAGGATTTGCACCTACCACAACAGCCTTAGGTTTTCTCTCTATGAGTGTTAACTTACCAATAGAGAGAATCTCTGGTTTACAACTGAAAACTCAAAGATAAGGAAAATAAAATTTGCACCTTAGGTATTTTCTCTGGCACGGGCCACTACTGATACCTTGCCTACTTATATTACAACATTTGGGTGGGTAGGTTTTTCCAGGGTTTCTTATTGCTGGCTCGAGTGGAAAGCACTTCCCCTTTCTTAGCCACCTCAACATTGAAAGCATCATAGATCATTGCAGTCATCTAAACAAACTTCTTTAGTTGAAGTACTCTATTGAACGTGTCGGTATAATATTGTACTAACAACTGCCATCTCTTGATCATGAGCCTCTCATTCCATACTCGAACTTACATATTCTTCTTCTTGTTGTGCACGCCCCTATCGAGATGTCTAGATTCCTCAACCGTGAGGAAATGAGTCAATAAGAAATCACACCTTCCAATCATGGATCATATTTTCCAAACCAAGCTCTTAAAACCTGCCAACCAAACCAAATTGCATATAACCATCCATGTTAACCCAGAATGAAAACATATAAGAAAAAAAAATTTGTTGACCAAGGGGCTCCCATCCAGCGATAGTAGATGATATACATCATTATGGCGACGATAGATTCAGGCATAGTCTAGGCAAGAATAACTCCATAATTGTTAAAAATCACTCACAATTTGTGGCATAAGGGCAACTTCAGACAAGACTTGAGGTGGTCTTAGTAGAAGACGAGGTTAACCTGGAACCTTTCGGTTGATGGGGCATTATCTGTAACTACTGGAAGCACTATGGATGGGTCACATATGCAAAAGTCATATAGCCAGGCCCTTGATGACATAATTGTTTTATCGGTCATTGTAATTGGTCCAAAAAGTTGAGGAGAGTATTTGAGATCTATCAAAAAAAAAAGGAGTAGAAAACAGAGAAAAGGGAAGTAAAAGAAAGTTAGATGACACAATTTTGAAGCCAACCCCTTAACCCTTATATACAGTGTAACATAAGAAGCATAACCATCACGTAATCACACATCATTTTTAAGAGCGCGCACGATTGCATCAACATGAAATTCAAGTGAAAAATAAAAATAGAATTTCATTTCAAAAATATGTGAATTTCACTCAAAAACTTTTCATAGATTAAAAAACTTTATAAGTGGTTCATCTGCCACTTTAGATGAGCAAACCCTCACTGAAGCAAACTCTTATAGAAAAACTCTCCATCAAATTTAAACCTGTCTACACGACCTATATCAGCCTGGATCTAGAGCATGGAGCNTCCCTAAGTGACTTAACTCGAGGATAGTTCATACTAAATTGCTTCAATCTCGCTCGATACTCAACCAAATCATTCACTGTTTGTTCTTATAGCTTCATCTACTTGAGATGTACACATCCATACAGTTAAAAGCATATGAAAAGCAAGTTCATTTCACAATTAGTGAAAATGAGAGCATTTTTAGATTTAGTGAGCTATACCTTTGCCAAAGAGGTGAGGCCTCAATTAAGTTCGTTGTAGACATTCGTTGTGACCTTACGAAGCTCCTCTAATTACCAATTCGAGCTGAGGTTGAGCCTAGGTAGGACTTCGATCAAAGGGTGATTCGGTCTTGGTTTAACAGTGGGTTAGAGTGCTCAGAAGAGAGGGGTTTTGATGGGGNATTGACCTAACTAGATAAATTTGTTTGTTAAATTTTGAGATGCAAAAACTACCTTTCTATTGTGGTGACATAGATAAGGTGTAGGAATGGAATGCTTAGCATTTAATGTGGTCAGTGAAAATAAGATAAAACCTATTTTTTACCCTCTTCTAAGTGCATAAAAAACATTGGGTAACTTAGAGTTAAGTTCCTAAATCCTTGGTTATGTTGGGTAGGTTCTAGTCTGTCACACTAGATTATCGACTGTGCCCATAATTTTGGACTAACCTAGCCTTAAGTTCCAAAGTCTAAATCAAATTAGACTAACCTACGAACATCAATTTACACCCAATCAATGAGCATCTCTCTAACATTGTATTGAATCTTTGTACTACTTATCCTTCATCAAAAAGTTCAATGTGGTTCCACTTAGTTGAGAATTACACCGCCATTCTGGTTTCTAATGTAATTACAACAAATTTTAACACTACAACATGTCTAATTGCAATGTAAATGAAGTTTGAATGAAATAACATCACATTTATTAAAGAAGAGCATTTCTAAGAAAATATAATTTCTAAGCATTCATACAATTCATTGCAAAAGAAAAGTAAAATGAAGATAATGACATAAGAAGTAGAAGAATTCATAAAAATTATGTAATAATTTTTTTGCCAACAAGGAACATATGTCTATCTACCCTCTTCCGAGTGTATAGGTTCACTTAGTATTCTATTAGTTTTACACAAATAGATTTAAAGGTGGTTAAAGAGCCTTACAACTCATGGTAAGGTACCCATTCACTTACATTAATTGTCACCTAGAAACTCCTAATAAAAACATATCATGAAGTATATTTTCTTTAAAAGTTGCATTGCCACCTAAACAATTTTACCATAGCCAAACGAACAATGTGAGTGCACTAAAGTTATGAAGTCACCGCTCTTCCGAGTCCNATCTTAGGCTTCTAATAGAAGAAAACTAGACCTCATCAAAACTAAGGTGAACATGAGCTACAAAAATTTACTCTGGCTTGATTTCAGAAGGAACCACCGGAGAAAGCCGGTTAGCTTCTCCTTTTTCTAACAAGGTAATATAATTCAGAGTGGCCAATCAAAAAGTCATTGTCCCTGCTTCTAGCCTCTCTTCCAAAGCCTTCTCTTTAACTTCACTTTTTTCCTAATGGCTCGGTGTTTGTTTAGCATGTTGACACTATATTTTAGAAGGATTTGCACCTACCACAACACCCTTAGGTTTTCTCTCTATGAGTGTTAACTTACCAATAGAGAGAATCTCTGGTCTACAACTAAAAACTCAAAGATAAGGAAGATAAAATTTGCACCTTAGGTATTTTCTCTGGCACGGGCCACTACTGATACCTTGCCTACTTATATTACAACATTTGGGTGGGTAGGTTTTGTCCAGGGTTTCTTATTGTTGGCTCGAGTGGAAAGGACTTCCCCTTTCTTAGCCACCTCAACATTGAAAGCATCATAGATCATTGCAGTCATCTAAACAAACTTCTTTAGTTGAAGTACTCGATTGAATGTGTCGGTGTAATATTGTACTAACAACTGCCATCTCTTGATCATGAGCCTCTCATTCCATACTCGAACTGACATGTTCTTCTTCTTGTTGTGCACGCCCCTATCGAGATGTCTAGATTCCTCAACAGTGAGGAAATGAGTCAATAAGAAATCACACCTTCCATTCATGGATCATATTTTCCAAACCAAGCTCTTAAAACCTGCCAACCAAACCAAATTGCATATAACCATCCATGTTAACCCGGAATGAAAACATATAAGAAAAAAAAATTTGTTGACCAAGGGGCTCCCATCCAGCGATAGTAGGTGATATACATCATTATGACAACGATAGATTCAGGCATAGTCTAGGCAATAATAACTCCATAATTGTTAAAAATCACTCACAATTTGTGGCATAAGGGCAACTTCAAACAAGACTTGAGGTGGTCTTAGTAGAAGACGAGGTTAACCCGGAACCTTTCGGTTGATGGGGCATTATCTGTAACTACTGGAAGCACTATGGATGGGTCACATATGCAAAAGTCATATAGCCAGGCCCTTGATGACATAATTGTTTTATCGGTCATTGTAATTGGTCCAAAAAGTTGAGGAGAGTATTTGATATATATCAAAAAAAAATAAAAAGGAATAGAAAACAGAGAAAAGGGAAGTAAAAGAAAGTCAGATGACACAATTTTGAAGCCAACCCCTTAACCCTTATATACAGTGTAACATAAGAAGCATAGCCATCACGTAATCACACATCATTTTTAAGAACGCGCACGATTGCATCAACATGAAATTCAAGTGAAAAATAAAAATAGAATTTTATTTCAAAAATATGTGAATTTCACTCAAAAACTTTTCATAGATTAAAAAACTTTATAAGTGGTTCATCTGCCACTTTAGATGAGACAAACCCTCACTGAAGCAAACTCTTATAAAAAAACTCTCCATCAAATTTAAACTTGTCTACACGACCTATATCAGCTTGGATCCAGAGCATGGAGGATGCTTTCTGGACCTTCCATAGCTTCAAATGCCACCAGCTCCTCCCACAACCCACGTATATTCTCCTTCTACTGGATTCTAGTTGTCTGAGCATAATAGCTCTACATCTCATACACACAATGAACCAATNGGAGCATGCTTTCTGGACCTTCCATAGCTTCAAATGCCACCAGCTCCTCCCACAACCCACGTATATTCTCCTCCTACTGGATTCTAGTTGTCTGAGCATAATAGCTCTACATCTCATACACACAATGAACCAACAATCTGAGGAACGGTCGGAGTCCATCAATTACTTCTTCATGGATCTCATTAGGATTGACTGGATAGTCATCCTCGTCATACTCGACATTAGGCTGCCTCAACTAGTCTCGGCGTCAGACTCTGACCAACATTATTCTAAGGTAAGACACCAACTGGTACAAGCTTGGCTACACCAAAAGATAAAATAAGCAAAGGGAAAAAATTTTAAGTTGACCAAGAAGATGAATCTCCTCATACCAAGGAGCCAATCTAACTCAGACCACCCAAATGACACACCGCTCTCACCATGTAGCGGTGGAGAGCTGCAGTCCTTTGCCTCTCGACCAGCAAAAAAGCACCAAAAGGTCTTTATGCAACAGGCAGTGGACTGCCGACAACTTCCTGCGTAGGTTGTTTAAGTGTTTGATCATGAACCACAATAACAGGTTGGGTCAACGGGTAGGTGTTCAAACCCCCCAACCTACTTTCATCTTCCACCCTATTCTTCCCCAACCAAAGACCTTAAAGAAGATTAGATGATACCACTTGGTACATTAGTTCATCCATCTTCTGCTTCTTGGAAGTGAATGTTTTCTTCCTCTGACCTCTGTACTCCCTTCGTTTTCTTCTTAGCCTCAAGGTTGGATCGTACCACAGATAGTGCAAAGGCGGCCATCATCATATCCCTATTAAGCATCTCATCCAAAGAGCTATGAGAATTTTTCATGAAGATGTTTGAAGGCTAACAACTCAAATGAAGAGACACAAAGAAAATCTGGAATATCAAAGGAGTCCCTTCATGCCCTATTTATAAGAATCATGGGCACATAAATCTAGGAAGTTCAATTATTGAAGTTGTGATTACGACATAAATGATATTTGTTTTTTCATTTAATTATCTTATTCTTATTCCACTTGCTAATTTCATGAAGTAAGGGAATCATGAAACTAAAATATGTACGCCAAGAATACACCAACACAAATCTTGAAAAAATCCAATGATCTAGGAGACAAAAAGTGCTACTAAGAAGGACCCATCAGCAGAAGACCGGGAGGCCCGCTCATCCAACCAGGCTTAGTAGTTCGAATCAAAATTAAGGCCAAAGCCAAAGCCAACTAGGTGTGGTCCTTTGAGCCAGAGTCCACAGAACAAAAGATGTCCACATGCTTTGAGCCTGAGCCTGAG